>PVKA01013635.1:0-54486 GCA_004027165.1 Ctenomys sociabilis | reverse complement strand
AAAAGGAGAAGTCATGAGGAAAGAGTCTGCTGGAAGAAAGTTGCTCATATCGCAGTGGTCAAGAATCAAAATCTAGAGAGAGAACCCAGGAAGGATATATTCCCTTGAAGATCACATCTTCATAGGCCCAAGTCTTCTGATCACATCCTATCTCTTAACAACCATTTATAGCAACAGGGAAAACATGAAGTGCTGGCTCTGTACCAGGATCTGGGGAAAAATGTGAGTTCCAAATGTGAATTCCAAAGGGTTGGGGGGTCCCATCCTATGGCCTTGCCTCTTTGGTTTCTCTTTGCCTGCAATATTTCACATTTGTGGAAATGGCTTCTCCAAATTCCTGAGGTTTCTACTGCAGTCTCACCTCCATTCTGTTTCATGCACTACCTTTTCAGGGGCATACTCCCTTGCCTTGTAAGACTTCATCTGACATAAGAAAGGAAGCCTGCCTTACCACACAATTTTTGCACTCTGCAAGCCCATAAAATGAGCACAAAATTGATAATACCAAGTTCTGCCATAAACCCAAGGAGGAGCTGGGCCATTTTGAATCATGGATGCAGAGGCCTCAGGCTGCCTAGATGTCTGAGTGCTATGAATCAAATTCTGGGGAGCAAATTTCCTAAGCATCCCCTCTCCAGCTGGGTGCTCTGAGGCTGTCTTCTCAAAGCAGAGACTTTCTGTTTTAAATCATGTCACCTGTGAAAGATGGCTTCATGCTGATTCTCAGAATGCTCTTGAGATATCTTCCTATTGCCCTACTGTAAAACAGCAGTTATTTTTAATCAATGACCAAGCCCTCAAACAAATCAAGTTCACAGAACCTTTCTTTCTGGGAAAATTGAAAACTTTTAAATAAGTTTATACTGCTATTTCTCAGTCTATATTTTGGGAGGAAAAAAAAAGAGCAAGAAGTGCTCATGTCACAGCTTTAAAGGAGGAGAAGTTTATTTTGGCTCATATTTTAAATTCATGGTTGGTGGCCAGGCATGGTGGCGCATGCCTGTAATCCCAGCACTTGGAAGGCTGAGGCAGGAGCACTATTCTGAGTTCAAGACCAGCCTGAGTTACAAAGTGAGCTTAAGGCCTGCCTGAACTGCATAGTGAGATGCTGTCTCAAAAAGACAAAAAAATTAAAAAAAATAATAAATAAATAAAATAAATTCATGGTTGGCTGATGCCAAGTCAGGAAGACTTGATGGAAGAGTATGGTGGAAGAAAGCTGCTCACATCATAATGAGTAGAAGGAAGGAGCCAGGAAGGAGGCATATACTTCCAGTCACAAAACACAGTGGCCCAACTCTTCTGGTCAGGTCCCATTTGCATCAGACTGTCAACTGTATAATAACACCTCCATAATCATCTTCCAAACACATGAGACTCTCATGGCTATTTTAGATCTAAACCATATCACCTCCTTTAACTTGAAGGTCTCAGGTATTTTATAGAAAGCATGAGAAAAGTTACTAAGACAGATTTAGTCCTAGACAAGTAAAAATGTTGCTGTGACTGTGCCTGACCATGTGGCTTGGAAGGCTTTGGAAGTGGTGGGGGGGGGAGTTTGGAGACCTTTGGAGATGGTAACTACTGGAGGCCTAGAATGCTATGGGCTACACTGGAAAGGAGATTCTCATTAGAGCATAGATTAGCAGAATTCTCATCAAAGTGCAGATGGTAAAGACCGGGCTTAGACGTTTTACAATGGAAACAAGGACTTTATTGGCAGTTGGATCAAGATCATATGCGTTATGCTTTGGCAGAAAATTTGTCTATATTTTGTTCATGTCCTGAGACTTTTGAGAAATTCCATGTGGCATACTGATTAATCTAGCAGAAGAAATTTTAAACTTCTGCTTTCTTTTGAAAAGTCAATCTTCACTGTTACCCAGAGGCATCTGAGTTCCAAGTGAATAGGCAGTTCACTTTACATACATGAAACCTTCCATTTTAAGTGTGGTAGAACAAGTAATCTAGTGGAATGAAATGTAAAATAGCCCAGTACTGAGGGTATGAGATCAATATTCTTTGTTACTTTCAGTGAGGTTTTCACTGAGAAACAGGAGCAAAAACTCATTTTAAAAATTTCTAGTTTTTCCAGAATGGAAGTGCCTACAAATTTGGCCAGAAAACATGTTTCATGAATAGACTAGTATTAAAAGGAAGCTAAGTGCTTTTGTTGGGTCAACAGGAAAGATGTTGTAAGGACATCCCACAAGTTAACAAACCCACGCCCTTCAAAGGTTTAAGGATGTACAAATTTGTTTTGAGAGGTGAGACTCCAGGCACACTGCTTAAAAAATCCTGCCTAGAAAATTAGTGCCCCAGGATGCATTTCACACTGTTCAGATATCCAAATAGTCTGAAGTGTCTAAAACCATGATTCAAAGAGGACCCCTTACTACTCAAGCTGGTAGCCAAATTTGGCATTATCCAGACTTTCTGGTTTTATAGGCATGGAGAATACAAGAATTTTGAAGTCAGGGGGACATCCATGTAAATTTGTCTATTTAGACAAATCTGGGAAAGCCAGGCAATGTGCCTCTGAGAAGGTAAGAGACGAAACTGTGAGAGTAAAGTCACAATAAAACTGGAGACCCCAGGAAGCTGTAGATGCTAACAACTGAGGAAAGCGACAGGCAGCAAAATCTGCCCAAGAGAAAAGCCATGATGGCTACAATTGATAATGTGGTAGGGTTAGAGTCATCCAAGTTCCCTGAAGTTGACACTTCACCACAAATTGCCCCAGGTGCTGAATACTAAGCTATAGGATTTAATATTCTCCCTGCTTGGATTTGGTCTTGCTTTGTTCCCACTCCTTCCTATCTCTCCTACTTTTAACTTTTAGAATGAGAATGTTTATATTGTGTCATAGTATGACATGATATTTAACTACCTTTTTTTGGTTTTTATATGAGCTCACAGCTATGAGTTTTCCTTGAGTCTTACAGGAGATTTTGGACCTAGACTTTTTCACCAATATTAAAACAAAAATCTTTGATGACTCAGAGATTAACTAAATGAATTCATTTTTCACAAAAAGACCTGAACTTGAGGCTTTTGGAGGTCTGGAGCAGAATGTCATAACTTGGATCAAGACTGTTCCCTCAAGATTTCATGTGTCTAAAGGTAGATATTTTGAAAAAAACTAGACTATGGGTATGCCATACCTGACTTGCTTTTAGGGGATCAGGCCTCGCTTATGCAGATCACTGTGAACATATTCTGGAGGGCATCTCTCTTCTCTTTCTCTCTGCTCCCTAGATACCTTGATGTAGATGACTTTTCTCTGTAGCAGACCTTCTACGAAGCTGATCATATGTTTGAGAATGCCAACCATGGAATAAAATTTCTGAAACTATTAAGTAAAATAAGCTGTCTCCTTTAATTTCTGGGTGTTAGATACTTTGTCTCAGCCACAAAGGAAACTTTTCCCATTTGCCTAAATGTTTATTAAGTAGCTAGTGCATGTGATGGGCAGAGGGAACAATCATGAGCAAAATAAAGCCCACGTCTATAAGGTGCATACATGTCAATAAAGGAACAGAATATACCAATGAACAAGTACATATAAAGGGTATAAAATGGTGTTGTAGTTTAGATCTTGGGTGTCTTCCCAAAGACTCATTTATTTAAAAGTTATTGGATGATGGTGGTACTATAGCTGACTTGCCTTAAAGAGTTTGAGTGGTTTACTATGGGTGAGAACTATTGTTCCCCATGGGTGTGATTTGGAAGGGCACATCTCCCTTGCTCTTCTTTCTCTGCTTCCTGCTATCCATTACGTGAAGAGTTTTCTTCCACCAAATCTTTCTAGCCTCATAGCCAGGAGCCAAAATAGCTTCTTTTTCTTTAACTTCCAGGTGGTGGCCATTGTGTCCAGGACTGGAAAGTGACTAAGGTACATGCTGTTATCTGCTGTGAAGAAAAACAAGAGAACATAAATGATAAGTAGGCCAGGTGGATGGTAAGAGTGGCTTTCTTTTATTTGGGGCTATCAAATGAAGACTCACTGAAAAGGGAGGGCTGTATATATAGCTCAGTGGCACAGTGCCTGCCTGGTAAACAAGCACTAAGTTTTAGTCATGGCACAGAGAGAGAAAGAGAGAATAAGAGAGAGAGGACAGCAGTTGATTCATAAAGAGATACCTGCAAGAACAAGGGTTAGAGTTAGGGTTAGCATTAGATCTGGAAGGTTTAGGGCTCATCCAGTTTCTGTATAAACAATAAGTAGTACTGGAAGAAGTTTACTGATAGAGGGACAGCTGCAAACTTTACACTAAGAAACAAAGTGGTGGCAGCTTATTCCATAGTGAGAACAGTGGCAATGATATGTGCCAGGTTCTGATATATTGGTAGAATAAACTGTTTGATACAACTATTTTGGCATCATTGTTTTATAAATAGACAGATATACACTGTCCTCTTGGTATTCGCTTCATTACCCAATCACAGTGAAACTCTTAATCCACTAAGGAATTTTCAATCAGTATTAATTAGTCTACTATAGTTCTAGCAAACTTGTTTAACCAATACGAGCAATCTGCATGATTATTGCTGAGAGCAATATTCCATTTTTTTTTTTACCTCCAGTTCCATTTTCCCTTTCTTTTGTCTTCTTGTTTCTGACTTCACACACTGGACTTGGGATGGGCTCTGTAAGAATTACAGCATTCTCCAAAAGAGAATATTGTCGCAAAGTATTGTTGTAGACAGCAGAGTTAAATAGAAATATTTTTAGGCAGTCAGGCAGGGCCAAGACCCTCAAAAGAGATAATACAGGAGACAAGATGTCCACAGCTCTGGGAGGGAAGGATGCTCCCGCAGTGGGCCAGACCTAAAGACCAAAGATCAAACAAATGCCAACCTCCCTAAAGATTGGCATCCGAGACTGATCATCAACCTAAGGGAGACCAAGAATCGTTAATCTGACTACTACTACTTGATAAAGTCATGTTCTATAGTCATGCCCACTTGCTACGTGACTCGCTTCCTTATTTGTTCCTGAACTTAATCAGTTTTACCTGAGCAATGGTGCTTCCTTCCCACTGGCTAACCATAGTTTTGTCCCACCCCACATCCACCTAAGCGAGTTCCCATTTTCTTCACCTTTGCCCCACATGGTTTTACACTATAAAAGTCCTTGGAAGAGGCAGCTTCCTGAGGATCACCCACTTGGGCCCCCCTCCTGTCCCTCTCTCTCTGTCCTTCAATAAACATATTCTGCTCATAACCTCCCATTTGTTCCTAAAATTCATTCTTCAGTTTTAGAGAACACAAACTTGAACAGGTCATGTCCAGAGATCATTTTTCCCTATGTCATTTCAGGTTCCCTATAATCGTTTGGAGGTCACCCACTGGAGATCAGTTTTTCTTTCTCCCTATATCAGTATCTTGACTTAGAACCTAGATCTGCCTCCCAATTCTTTTTTGGTAATAAAATTCCTGATCTATGCAATGGCTTTTTCCCATTTCTCAAAACTACATGCTAACAAAAGGTCACAAGCTGGCTCCAATTCCCTGCGTACTTTTCAATGTAATATAGTTCTGAAAAGAAAAGCTTAGCTGAAAGGTCAAGATACAAAATCTATTTTTCCAGACTATAAAATATTGAACATTTACTTAAATTCATGGACCATGCTTTAGTAGCTTAGATGCTGTCCACAATCCCAAAAACTTAAATATTTTTAAGTATGGGAAGATTTAAGATACAAATATGACAAAGTTACAAAAAAGTACAATGTAAACCTTTATCAACTTACAAGGCTTGTTGGGCCTGGGATAAAGCTCAGCAAGACAGCGCGTGTCTGGCAAGCACAGGTCCTGGGTTCAGCTGCTGACTTGGGAGAACTTAGGCTGACTTCTATCCATTCGATGGAAACACATTCATTCTCTGGAAACAAACTCACATGAAACCAAGCACAGTTAACAATGCTCTGCCTAATGAAGACACTGAAGTAAAAATAATTTTTAACTTTTTTCAATGAAAAGGATTATAAATTGGAAATTTTTACACAGGATAGCTAAGATAATTTTGCTATAGGCAACTGAGTTAACTACAAATATTATAGTCAGACAGAGTCAGTCTCAAATGAGATAATACAGGAGACAAGATGTCTCACAACTCTGGGAGGAATAGATCTCCTGCTGTGAACCAGACCTAAAGGCCAAACAAATGCTAAAATAGTAGCACCTGGGTGGATATGCTAAATAGGTATTGAAGAGACTCTGTCCCAGATTCGCGCCCCCTTACTAGGCTTCCCCATTTGGTACCGGGCCTAATCAATTTTACCTGAGCAATGAATGGTACTTGTAGTCCCATTGGTTGACCATAGTTTTGTCCCACCTCACATCCACCTAGACAGACCCCTTCTCTACCTTAGTCCTGCATGGCTTTACACGATAACAGTCCCTGAAAGAGACAGCTTCCCTGGGCAACCCACTCATGCCCCCTTCTGTCCCTCTCCGACAGATTTTCTTTCCAGTAAAGTTTTACCCTCAAATTCCGTTTATTCCTAAAATTCATTCTTCGGTTTTAGAGAACACGAACGCATACAGGTCAGGTTGGGAGTTTTACTTCCCTGTATCAATTTTGCTGCTGATTTCTATTCGATTTTTTAAGGGAGCCACTAATGTTTAAAATTTTTATGTGGCCAATTTTACACGCTTATATCTGGAAATCTCAGAAACTACTTTGAAGACAACCATGTGCAATGTAACAAGCATTGTTGAATTCCTATTTTTTTTTATTTCTTTTAAAATTCTGCATTGTTCCTAATGCCCTACCTATTATATTGTTTTGTTTTGTTTTTTAAATAAAAAAGAGGTTAAAAATAAAAGAAAACAACCTTATGGAAACTGAAATTAAGGTTTTGAACAAGACTGCAGGCAGACGACCTGCCCAGGGCTCCGTCATGGGGACCCACAGCCCAGCTCTCTGGCTGCCTTTGCTGACGTCCAGGGCTCATGACCCCAGATGACTTTTTCCTACTAAGACTGCCCTCCATGAGCCAACTGAACCAGCTCACCTAAGCCTAAACTTGGCTATTGCCTAAAACTTTCCTGGCTTCCCCTCTCACTTTTGTTCTGTTTTTATATTCTCTCATGTTAGGCCATTTCAGCCGCTCATCCAGCTAGTTACATACTACATTTTATTTAGCAGATCATTCCCTTTTACCATTCAGCAAATACGTTCTTTTTCTTGATGCGTTCTTCAAAATTTAAGTGTATTTCATTTCCTCGCATTTTAGTCATTCCAAGACATGGCAACCAGCAGCCTGTAGAACAGAGGGTTTTGTTTTTCAACTTTATATTTTGGAGGAAAATCATGATGAAGAAGATAAAAAGAATGGTGTGAGTCATGGTAATGTGAAACAAAGACCAGAGAACGGCTCCAGGTGCATATGTGGCCCTAACCTTAGGACAACTGAGCGCTATCTTACCTAAATACTTTGCACAACAAGTACAACATCAAAGGAGATTTTTGGTTTGGCTACGGATTAATATTTTAAAAGATAAATACTGGGACTACTTTAAGACTTCTGTTCCTCGGGTCCCTTACCTCTACAACATGCTGGAAATTCTAAGTTAAAATTTTTAAATAATTCCCTTTGCTTAGCTTTATCTCCATAGAGTGAGATAAAGTCAATATGCAGAAATTTCTCTTAAAATTGTATATAAGCATACATGTTAGCCTTGTAAATATAATTACTTATCATAGAACCCAAAGTAATACAGAACAATCATGCAAAATGTATGAACCATGGGAAGTAATAAAATATACTGAATACGTATTTTATTTATTATTTAAAATATTACTTGTCCATGTCATTAAAAAGAGTTGCATGGAAATCTGTGTTTGTGTGTAGAATCAACTATATGTTGAAACTCATGGTTTAATAACAAACGTAGAAATCTTTTGTTGCATGCATTGGGCAATAATTTATTTACTTCTGCATTGTCAGTCAAAAACTACATACCACTTGCTAGAGCATAGTAAATATTGGCTTAATGAATAAACCTGTACTCTGAATTCAAGTAGTTGGTCCCCTATGAAGGCTTGCTCATAGCAGACTCAAGGCAATCATTCTTCACTCCTCCCTCCCACCACCAACCTTCACAATCCAGCCATGGCACAGTAAACACTTCTAAACTTTATTTAAATTGCGAGATATATTATTCCATTTTTCTGCACTTCATGTTGGAAAAATAAGCAACACAGAAATAGATTCTTATTTATTTTAGGAATTTAGAATAGATTTGAATTAGGTCATAGTAAAGGGATAATAGATCAATAAAGCTTAGTGAATAATTGGCAGAAATAAATTGCTTCATTCTGTGTTGCTTGTAGAAACATAAACACATACAATCCCAGTAGGATTTTTTAAAAAGAAAAGGTAGGGAAAAGTGAACAGAAACCTAACTGGAAATAGAAATTAGAAGAAAAATGGATCCAAAGCCCTTCATTTTACAAGGAAAAATTGAAGGAAGATTTAAAAACAGGCAAGAAGAAAGATTATTCATCGTCTTCTAAATTTTTACTATTATAACTACTAATTATATTTAGTGATATTTTATATATGACAACTCCAGTGATCCATGCCACAATACAGTACAAACTATAATACTTCTTCTGACTGGTTGGTAAAATAATCATCAAGCTTCTAAGAATTCAGAATCTGTGAAAGAGATATAGAATGAAACAGCTTTAACCTATAGAACTGTAAGTTTAAAACTGCAGTAATGGGCCAGTGAGACAGCTCAGCAGACTAAGCGCCTGCTTTGGGGACCAGCGTTTGATCCCTGGTCCCATATGCTGCCCCAGTCCTGCCCCCAGGCAGTATTGAGCTGGCTGCTGAGTCCAGGCATGCTGGCACAAGCCTGCAATCCCAGAACTGGAAAGGCTGAAAATAGGAGGTTCACTGAGACTCTGACTACTCAGTAAGAGCCAAGTCCATAAATTTTTAAAAAGAAAACAAACAAACAACAATTATGTTATATATAATATATATATTATATATATATTATATATAATATATATATATATAGTGTGTGTGTGTGTGTGTGTGTAAAAACACGTTAGATATGGTTTATTAATTTGGGGGCAAAGGTCAAAAACAGTCTATCAAATCGACAGAACTGGCAAGTATCTTTTGAAAAATCAATAAATCAATCAATTTACTTTCACTGTGAAGAGATGTACCTATTTTATAATGAAAGCATGACTTTTGATATAACCAAAAATAATTACGGTAAAATTGCAATAAATAAAACACACCCTTTGGGCAAGAGGCTATATTATGTACCATATAAGAGTGAAAAAATTGAAAACATATTCCATAATTATTTCTAGCTGGGCGGTGGTACGGTTCTCCTTCAAATGCCTCCCATACATTTTCTCACGATCACCACGGAAGCACCATGAAACAGCAATTTTATGTTAAAACAAGGAGCTTTAGATCTTACATATTTAAAACAATGTGACAATTAGAACATGTCTAATTAGGTTGGGAAAGATAATGTATTGAGGCTACAAAACAAGAAAAAATGCAGAAAATTATTTATTACGTTTTTTTAATGTCTACCCCTCTTCAAAAATAATTTGAGGGGCTGGGGATTTGGCTCACAGATAGAATGCTTGCCTAGCAAGCTGGAAGCCCTGGGTTAGGTCCTTGGCACCAAAAACTAAAGCTCTGTAAAAAACAATTTAACCAAAAAAAAAAAAAAAACACAGTAAAATCAAAAGTAATTTGAAACAGCATGTAAAATGTAAGTTAAAAAGACAGATAATTTATATAATATGAAAAAAGAAATCAAAAATTAGTATTGTAACCCATTGTGGACAATATACATAAAAGTGTGCCTTAATATAGTATGATTGTATTACATATTTCATTGGTTCTTTGGTCTAGTAGTCTGGTTCTCACCCTCTGTACATCATAATTATACAGTCTGATAAATACCTGGCTCTGATGCTCAAAAAATAAACTGTGACTGGGGGAGGGGAAGAAGAAGGGAACTGAAATGTGTTACGGGCATTTACCAACCACCTACAGTGAATGGAATCATGCACTACAAATATGTACTAATAAAAATGAAAAAAATATAAGTTTTTTAAAAGGTCAAAAACTTGCAATCATGTTTCAGAGACATGGAAATAAATTGTAAGCAAGTAAAGTAGGACACATTTCTGCAGTCAAAAAGAATGAAGTTTGTAATGAGCTCCTTGGAGGAGATAAGCTTTTTCCCCTGGAACCAAATTCTGAAAAAATGCCTGGTGAGGATTTATATAGGACATATTAAATAATGTAATAGATGGTGTCAAGTTAAATGAAGGAGCAAATTTCTTATGCCTACGTCTTGTTTCAGCCTCCATAAAAGCCAAGAACATCCCATTATGCTATAGCACAGGGAGGGCGGCTACAAAGGGCAAAGCTAATAGCCAAGTACATTGCTTTCCCACCATTGAATTCAACACAAGGACAAGACTTAGAGCATGCTCAGAAGAGGCTCTGATTGTTTTCCTGAGAAGGTCTTTTCTAATGGATTCCTCTTCCCTATGAGAGTAAAAAGATCTGAAATAGGGTCATTTGGTTAATGCTGTTGGATAGTATACTAATAAACTCCTTCATTTAACATAAGAGACCACCTACATGCTGGACATACTACACAAACCTAACTAATATTTTAACCTAAAGAGTACTGACCCTGCTAACATAGAATACTAAACAAAGATGGGTCACCATAGAAAAAAGAATTTTTTTTTAGGTGGTCATTGTAAGCAAGTAAAGTGGGATACATATTTAGGTGATTTACTATAATTTACTTCCTAAGAGATGGTATTTAGTGCAAGAATAAGAATCCATGCTCATAGGAACTAAAAATGTAATTTTGGTTTAACAGAAACATTATTTTCAGAAATTCTCTGTACTCAAAAAACATAAAGCTTAATAAATATGTGTATAAGGATACAATTAAGTGCAGAGGCCAGGGGTCCATTCCCCAGGACTGCTGTGCCAGTCCTGGGGTGCTCTGAAACAGCAATTGGCACTGGGTGTGGGAGTGTATGCCTGCAATCCCCACTCTTGGGAGGCTGTAAGCAGGCGGATCACTATGAGTCCAATCTAGTTATGAAACCCGGAACACCTTCCCTAAAATAAAAAAAATAAATAAATACAATTAACAACTAAACTTTTCCTAAATGTGATTTAGCAAAAGAATTCAGGTTGCAGCTAGTCTTGCACCCCAGTCATCACTCCAGAGTTCCATTAAACCTAAATACCTGAAAAGTGTCAGGGACACCTGGTAGAATAGCCTTGCACCCCCAGCAGTCATGCCTGAGTTCTGCTGAACTCAGCTGCCCCTCCTCGTCCTGAAGACAGCTGACGAGACTCAGCAGGCTGAGCGGCACACACCCAGCCTTCCAGGTGGAGTTCAGCTAAGTCTAGCTGCCCCTCTGTCCCTGAAGAATGCCAGGGAGTGCTGACTAGCACAGGGACCTGCAGGAGCCTTGGGGAGTGCTACCCTGCACTCCGCCACTATCAAGAGAGTCTTTCAGCCAGACGTGGTGGCACAGGCCTATAATCCCAGCACTCAGGAGGCTGAGGCAGGAGGATTGCTGCGAGTTCAAGACCAGCCTGAGCTACAAAGTTAGCTTAAAACCAGCCTGAACTGCACAGTGAGACCCTGTCTCATTAAAAAAAAAAAACAAAGAGAGTCTTTCAGAACTTCAGTCTACACTTAAAATCATCCAACTTTTCTTGAACTGTGGTTTGTACCCCACCGCTTAGTGAAGTGGAAGCCACACTGAACTGCATGCAGTAGAAGACTAAGTGAGCCTACCCTGCCCTTCTACTCTCCTGAGAACATGCACTCTGCCCACCTACCATTGGTATAGTCAGGGAGAATATGGGAGGATTAAAAAATAACAAAAGGAAGGAGCAAAGGCAATCTCAGACCTCTAGCCCACCCAAAATAAGTCCAGGAGACAAGGTCATAGAAGAACTTGAAAGTCACACACCTGAAATTTCTGAGATGATAGCAACTGAAGTAAAGAAACAACTCTATCAGGCAGTGGAGGGTATCAGATAAGAAATAATCTCTGAGGCACAAAATGAAATGACAACAATCATGAAACGATTGTTCATACATCTAAGGAAGACACAGATTAAAAAAATAGAAGGGAATAGGAAAATGATGGACATGTTGAATAAACAATACAGGAAAGATCTAGAAAAAAAGGAAAGAACTAGAATGCATGAAACAGATTCAAACAGACACCCACGAAATTAAGAATTTCATTGACAGTTAGCCAGACTGCTTCAGCAGAGTAGAAGATACAGAGTTTCAGACCTTGAATATAGCATTGCAGCTAGTGAACAGGAAAAGAAATATCTCTTATAAATAATAATAAGGGCTGGCCAGAGAGTTCAGCAGATTAAAGTGCCTGCTCAGGCAGACACAGGGTTTGGGGCTCGATCCCTAGAGTGCCATGCCAGCCCCTCCCCAGGGCATGTTGATAAAATGATTGAGACTGGGCATGGTGGCACACAACTGTAGTCCTAGCATTTGGGAGGCAGAAAACAGGAGGATCACTATGAGTCTGATCTGCGTAGAAGACCCTGTTGACCCGGTACTAAATACATTAAAAAATAATAATAATAATAGTAATAAAAAATGAGAAACCAGGAAATAATACAGCAGCTGAAGAAGATGTAAAGAAAAATAATGTCAGGGGCTGAGGAGATGGCTCAGTGGAATAAGCGCTTCCCTGGCAAGCGCAAGGCCCTAAGTTCAATCCCTGGGTCTGCCAAAAAAAGAAAGAAAGAAAGAAAGAAAGAAAGAAAGAAAGAAAGAAAGAAAGAAAGAAAAGAAAAGAAAAGAAAAGAAAAGAAAAGAAAAGAAAAGAAAAGAAAAGAAAAGAAAAGAAAAGAAAAGAAAAGAAAAGAAAAGAAAAGAAAAGAAAAAGAAAAAAGAATGTAAGACTAATAGGTATCAATGAAATAGCTGGAGTTAGCACAAAAACTATCTGTAGAAACAGTAACAGAACAGATAAGTTTTCTCATAGAACTCCACCTAGCCAGAATAAATCTTGCAGTGCTGGCCAGATTAGCTCAGTGGACTAAGCACCTGCTTAGGCAAGTGCAGGAACTGGGGTCTAATCCAAGATTTCACATGCCACTCCAGCCCCACTCCAGAGCCACTGAGTCACCCAGAACTTTCATGGTGGCATGCACCTGTAATCCCAGCACTGGGGAGACTAAAAATAGGTGGATCACTACAAACCAAACTGTATAGTGAGACCCTGTACCAAATACATAAAAAAGAAAAATAAAGGCACAAAAATAAATAAATAAATCTTCACCCAGACACATAATAATCAAGATCCCAAAAACTGAACAAAAGAACAGAATATTAATTTTACAAAATACAAAGAATAAGATTTCTTGAAAGCAAATGCTAATATTCAATTATTTCCCCAATCTTGCACAACTATATCTGTTTATCTGAGCAATTGATTTGATAATACATATAGATAATATAACAACGATTATTAATTTGCTGTTCCTATTTTGAAGATCTGTAACATTTCCATTGTTTTATATTACCCTGTTTTTGTCTTTTTTGTATTTGTTTTTGCTTCTGTTTTTACTCTTCAAAATATGATAAAATAAAATTTAAACAAATAAAAGAACAGAATAGTAAAAGCTGTTAGACAAAAAACAGGTCACCTATTATGGAAAGCCCATCAGGATCATAGAAGATTTCTCAGCACAGACGATCAAATCAAGAAGAGCTTGGAGTGAGATATCTGAGCTGCTGAAATAAAACAGCTTTCAACCCAAATTTATGTATCCTGAAAAACTACCTATAAAATTTAATGGAGAGTTTACTTTCATGACAAAGAAAAAAAAAAACTGAAGAAATTCATGCCAACCAAATGAACCCTACAAAGAGTACTAACAGATATTTTAGAAAAAGAAAAAAAATGACCACAACTTCATAGACAACAGAAGAGAACCACCAAGCAGAGCAATTAATTAAGGAGAAAGAAAGAGATCCTATAGTAGGAAAACAACATGACAAAGATAAGCTAATGCTATCAGTTATAACTACCAACATAAATGGCCTCAATTCACCAGTCAAAAGAAGCAGACTGACAAAGTGGATCAAGAACAATATGCTATATATTTAACTCAAAAATAAAATAATAGACTGAATATCAAAGGACAGAAAACAATACTCCATGTGACCAGGAACCCAGAGAAAAGCAGGGGAGCTATTCTGGCTGCAGACAATGTCAACTTCAATGTGATTAAAAGAGACAAAGGTCCCTACATACTTGTTAGGGGAAAACTGCAAGAGGAAGAGATAACAAGCGTAACTATATATGCACCCAATATAGGAGCAACAAACTACATATGACAAATTTTAGCAGACATGAAAATTCTAATGAGCAATAGCATAATTGTACTAAAGAACTTTAACACCACACTGACACAAACAATAGATCAACCATGAAAAAGTAAGCAAAGAAATAACAGAACTAAATCAAACCTGTGAAGAAATGGACTTAATAGAAATTTATAGAGTTCCACTCAACAGTGTCACAATACACACTTTTTCAAGCTGAGCATGGCATGCTTGGTAAAATAGAACATATGTATAGAACATACTTAAGAAAATGTCAAAGAATCCAAATTATCCCATGCATATTTTCTAACCATAGTACAGTGAAAGTGGAAATTATTGACAAAAGAAACAATGAAAACTCTATAAACACATGGAAATTTTTAAAATTCCCTCCTGAACAATCAGTAGGACACAGATGAAATTAAACAAGAAATTCTAAAAATTTACAATTAAACAAAAATAGTGATAAATTCTCACATCAAGAAAACAGAACAAGATCAAATAAATAATCCTATACTGCACCTCAAACTCCCAGAAAAAGAAGACCAATTCAAGCCCAAAGACCAAAGAAGGTAGGCAATTATAAAGATCAGAGCAGAAATAAATGCAATGGAGACAAGGAAAACAACACAAAGAATTAATGAGTCAGATTGGTTCTTTGAAAGAATAAAGAAAATTGACATACTTCTAGCCAAGCTCATTTTAAAAATGAAAGAAATAATTCAAATTCATGCAATGAGAAATTAAAAGGGCAAAATCACTACAGACCCTATAGAAATTCAGAAGATTATCAATTCTTATTTTCAAAATCTTTACCCTCACACAATGGAAAATACAGAAGAAATGGACAGATTCCTGGATACATAGGAACTACCAAAGCTGAATCAAGAAGATATATAAATTCTGAATAACCCAATATCAGTCAGTGAAATTGAAAATGTAATAAATAACCTACCAACAAAGAAAATCCCAGGTTCTGAAATATTCACAGCTAAATTCTACCAAAAATTTAAGGAGGATGTAATGCCAACACTTCTCAAACTCTTCAATAAAATTGAAATGGAAGCAATTTTCCCAAACTCATTCAAGGAGGCATGTATTCAAGAACATTTTACATCACAACCAAGTGGGATTCATCCCAGGAATGCAAGCATGATTTATTATACACAAAACGATAAATGTAATATACCACATCAGCAGATCCAAAGACAAAAATGATATGGTCATTTCAATAGATGTGGAAAAAGCTTGTGACAAAGAGTAACACTCATTCATGATAAAAACAATACAGAAAATCAGATGGTCTTTATCTCAACCTGATAAAAGGTCATCTATAACAAATCAGTGCCCAACAACATACTATATGGGCAAAAATTGAAAGCCTTCTCTTCAAAATCAGAAACAAGACACTGTCAGCACACATGCCCACTGTCAACACTCCTATTTAATATAGCTCTGGAAACATTAGCCAAAGCAATTAGACAAGAGAAAGAAATAACAATAATTATTGGAAAAAATATATGAAATTATCATTATTTGCAGATGATAGGCTACTATACATAAAAGGCCCCCAAAACTCCTCTAATAAATGTATAGATTTAATAACCAAATTCAGTAGGGTAGCAGAATACAAACTCAACACTCAAAAATTATGAGCATTTCTATGCATGATGAATGAACTGAGAGAGAAATTATGGAAGTCACACCTTTTATGAAAATACCAAAAAAAAATGAAATACTAGAAATAAATTTCACAACAAAAATAAAAGACTTACACAGTGAAAATTATTTTATTCTGAAAAAGAGATTGAAGAGCACTTAAGAAAATAGAAAGATATTTCTTGCTCGTGGATTAGAAGAACCAACATTGTGAAAATGGCCACACTCCCAAAATTGTATCCCAATTAAAATATCATTAGTATACCTCACAGATCTAGAAAAAATAATTCCTAAAATTCATCTGGAACCAGAAGAGACCGAGAATGGCAAAAGCAATCCTGGGATTGGAAAGGCAGGAGGTATCACAATACATGAATTGAAATTATACTACTGCAATAAAATCAGCACAGCACTGGAGGAAAAAAAAAAAAAAACAGACCTGAGGATCAATGCAACAAATGAGAAAATGTACACATAACTACAAACATATTCAGTTGCCTTATCTTTGACAAAGTGACCAAATATATTCATTGGAAGAAAGATGGTCTCTTCAATAAATGATGCTGGCAATACTGGCTTACCATATCCCAAAGGCTTAAAATAGGCCCATGCCTATCACCATGCACAAAACTATAGTCAACATGGATCAAAGGGCCATGGAGATAGCTCAGTAGTCTAAGCACCAGCCTGGTAAGTGCAAGGACTTAGGATCACCATCCGGTATCACATGCCATGCTGGTCCCACCCTAAGATCAGGTGTGATGGTGCACATCTGTCAGATCCCAGTGCTTGGAAGACAGAAACAGGAGGACCAATATGAATCTGAGCCATGTAGTGACACCCTATGTCAAATACATAAAAATTAAAGAAGAAAGGATCAAAGATTTAAATATTACAACTGAAACAAATCATCTGGAAGAGAAAATAGGTAGAAACCTTAAGGACATAGGGATAGGAAAAGGGTTCATGACCAATAATCAAACTGCTTGAGAAATACTTCAAAGAATCAACAATTGGTACCTCATCATTTTTGAAAAGTTACTGCACATCAAAAGAAATCATCAACAGAGTAAAAAGAAAACCCACAAACTGGGAAAAAAAATTACAGAGGACTGTCCTTCAGACAAAAGACTCCTATCTAGAACATATAAAGAATTTTTAAAAATCAGGCATCCAAAATTGAAAGACGCTATCCAAAAATGGGCACTGGGAAAATATATGCTTCACATGTGAAGAGTTACAAATGGCAAATAAATATATGAAAAAATGTTCAATAGCATTGTTCAGTCAAGAGATGCAAATTAAATCAATGCTAAGACATCACATTATGCCAGAAAGAATAGCTATCATCAAGAAATGAACCAATAACAAATGCTGAAGAGACTGTGGGGAAGAAGAGCCCTTTTCCACTGCTGGTGGGAATGCAGGCTGGTACAACTATTGTGCAAATAAATGGAGATTCCTGAAACAGCTAGGATTGGAGATTCCATTCAAGCTAGCTATTCCCATCCTAGGTATTTTTCCAAAAGTACTGAAATCATCCTACCATAACAATATATGTGCACCCATGTTCATTTATAGCATCGCAATTTGCCATAACTAAATCTTGGAAACAACCCAAATGTCTACCAACTGAGGAATGGATAAAAAAGATATGGTATTTTTTACACTATGGAGTATTATTCAGCTATTTAAAAAAAATCGAGGCTTTTGTAGATAAATAGATGCAGCTAGAGACTATAGTGGTAAGTGAAATAAATCAGATCCAACCATGAAAATATCGTATTATCTTGCTAGTGTGAGAACCTAAAAGAATAATTAAAATCTAAAAGATACAACAGATACCATGAAAAGGAAAGTATTTGGTCCAGCAAAGCTAGATCCACCATCTTCCTCGATCCTGCCCACACCCACCCAGCCAGAGAGACCAGCCTGAGACAGTGAGGCTGGGGCCAACTGCAGCATCCTCCTGGATCCCACACCAAGTAGTCGCAGTGAGTGGGAACTTGCATGACTCACCAGGCTTCCCAGATCAGTGAGTGTGTGGGGAGTCTGAGGGAGAGCCTTTGGCTTCTTACCATACATGCTACCCAGATTTCTGCCCCCAAGCCCAACCAACCTGTAACCTCAGGGCACACTCACCAACAACTCCCCAGATCCCCTGCACTAAAGCTCACTGAGCAAGTGACAATTTCCCTGATTCCCTGATCATCAAATTTCGGTGAGTGGAGAGCTCCAGCCCAAAGCGCCTTAGGGACCTTTCCCAACCTTTTCCAGTTCCGGCCCGCGGCCCTGGACCCAGTACAAGTTGGCTGACCCAGCACAGCCTACCTGGTGAATAAGAACATCCACTATCCTTTTGGGAGCCCAGCAGACCCACCAAAGCCCAGGCCCACCCACCTAGAGAGCAACCTGCCTGAGACACTAGGGCCTACTCTGGCAACTTTCCAGATCCTAGCCCCAAAACCAGCCAAGATAGTGGGAATTTTCACTACTCATTCTTCATCCCAATTTGGTTTGTGCTCGCCTAACCAGGGAACCAACAGAGGGGAACCACAGGAGCTGCAGCAAAAAGGAACTGAACACAACAGCTAGATCCAGGCCAGGCATAACTGGATAATCTCAAATTTAATAGACTGGCACTCGAATCTCATTACACGCTAAGGTTATAGCTGCAACAAAGCTCTACACCAAAGGTCAGAGGTCAGTGCTATACAAAATGACAAAGACAAGGAGAAAAAATGCACTCTGAGGCCTTGAGTCCACTAGTAAGTGCAGAGGACACTAGCTCAGCTGACATCAATGAATTAACAGAAACAGAAGCAAAGGAACAACACCAGAAAGGTATAGAGGAACTCAGATGAGAATTAATTCCTCAAATAAAAAAAGAAATATCTAAATACATACCATCTGAAATAAATAATCACATCCAGAAACATTGGGGGGAAAACCAATGCTCACACAGGACAAGTGCAGAGAGCACTATTCCAGCTGAAATGTATGAATTCACTGCGTCTGAAGCAGAGAAACAACAGCAGAAAGGTCATGAGGAACTCAAAGCAGAAATAATTTCTGAAATCAAAAAAGAATTATTTCAAAAACAAAGAATTCTTTGAAATCATGGCATCTGTAATACAGAAACAAGTCCAGAAATATACAGAGGAAACCTGCCTTGGAAGAAATTCTGTGGAAAAAGAATGAATAACTACCTCTAAAGAAGACATGTATAAAATGTCTTGAATGGGGAATACAGAAAAGAAATAGAATGCACGAAACAGAGTCAAACAGATATAGAAGAACTAAAAATATCAATCATGAGTCTATAAAACTGGTTGAGTGAAAGCGAAGACAGAGTTTCACATCTTGAAGACACTGGTGCAGCTAGTGAACAGGTGAGAAAGGATCTCTTAAAAACAACAAGAATGAAGGAAAAAAATAATCCACCACCTGAAAGATGACACCAGGATGAACAATGTGAGATTAATTGGTATCACTAAGAGTCAATACAAATGATATAAAAAGAATTTGGGAAGAAATAATCATAGAAAACTTCCCACATATGATGAAATAATCCAACATTCAGGTAACTGAAGCATACAGAACACCAAATAATTTCAACCCAAGTAAAAACACACTGAGACATATAATAGTCAAGATCCCAGAAATCCAACACATAAATAATATACTGAAAGTTGCTAGAGAGAATAAGCAGAACATATTCAAAAGGAAAACCCATCAGAATTACAGCGGACTTTTCTGCACAAACAATGAAGGCAAGGAGAGCATGGAGCAGAGTTCTTCAAGTCCTGCACGAAAACAAATTCCAGCCCAGAATGTTATATCCTGAAAAATTATCATTCAGCTTTTATGGAGAAGTAAAATACTTCCACGGAAAGAACAACTAAAGAATTTCATGATGACAAAGCCATTCCCTTCACAGTCTGCTGAAAGATGTTCTCGAGAGAGACCACAATGACCACAACTCCATGAATGAGAACAGAAGAATCCCAATAAATAGGACAGACAATTAAACACAAGATACAAAGGAGTAAACAACAACAAGTAAATATCCTGACAAACATAAGTCTACACATTTCAATTATAACCATCAATGTAAATGGACTCAATTCACCAATTAAGAGAAAAAGACTGGCACAGTGGATTAGGAAGCAAATCCAACAATATGCTGTATACAAGAAACACACTTAACTCAAAAGGACATTCATAGGCTCAAAGTCAAAGGATGAGAAACAATACTACATCCCCCAGCACCTCAGAAAAAAAGCAGGAGTTACAATTCTGTTCTCAGGCAGCCTCAACATCAAACCAAGAAGGATCAAATGAGACAAACAAGGCCAATATATATTGGTCAGGGGAAAAATTCAAGAGCAAAAGGTAACACTCATAAATATCTATGCACCAAACACAGGAGCACCCAACTATGTAAGACAAATCATAATGGACATGGAAAATCTAATATCTAAGACCACAATCTTAAAGGAGACCTTAACACCCCTTTATCTCAAAAAGATAGATGAACCAGACAAAAAATTAGCAAGGAAGTAGCAGAACTGAACCAGAGCTTGGAACAAATGGACGTGGTAGACATATTCACAATGTTCCACCCAACCACAGCTGAATGCACCTTTCTTTCAGCTGCACATGGGTCATTTTCCAAAATATACCACATACTAGTCCAGAGGTCATGCGAAAGTATATGCAAGAAAATAGAAATTATCCCACGCATGCTATCTAACCACAATGCAATGAAATTGGAAATAAATGACAAAAGAAACCAGAGAAACCCGTTAAATTCATAGAAATTAAACAACACCCTACTCAGCAATCAATGGATCACAGAAGAAATTAAACAAGAAAGTCAACAATATCTACAATTCAATGAAAATTCAAGCACTACGTACCAGAATATATGGGATGCGACGAAAGCAGCTCTTAGAGGGAAAATAATAGCTATGAACTCACACATTAGGAAAACAGAACAGGAAGAAATAAACATTCTAATGTTGCACCTCCAACATCTAGAAAAAGAAGAGTAAATGAAAACCAGAGCACAAAGACGGGAAGAAATAATAAAAATTAAAGCAGAAATTAATTCAATTGAAATGAAGAAAACAGTTCAAAGAATCCACAAATCAAAAAGTTCGTTCTTTGAAAGACTAAATAAAGTGGTGGAGATGGCTCAGTGGAATAAGCACTTCCCTGAAAGACTAAATAAAGTTGATAAGCCTCTAGCCAACCTCATCAGAAAGAGGAAAGAAAAAATTCAATTACATGCAATAAGGAATGAAAAGGGTGAAATCACCAAAGACCCAGCGGAAATTCAGGAGATTATCAATAGTTTCTTCGAGAATCTTTACGCTCACAGAATAGAAGACACAGAAAAATGGACAGATTCCTCGAAAGGTACAAATTACCAAAACTGAACCAAGAAGATAGAACAACTCTCAATAAACCAATAACAGACAATGAAATATGAAATGTAATAAAAAGCCTACTGACAAAGAAAAGTACAGGTCCTGATGAATTCACAGCTGAATTCTACAAGAAATTTATAGAAGATATAATCCCTACACTCCACAAACTCTTCAATGAACTTGAAAAGTAAGCAGTCCTCCCAAAATCATTTCTGGAGGCAAGTATTATACTGATTCCAAAACCAAGGAAAGACCCAACCAAAAAGGAGAACTACAGGCCAATCTCCCTCATGAACATAGACAAAAAAATCCTCAGTAAAATCCTAGCAAATAGAATACAGAAAATCATTAAGGAGATCATACACCATGACCAGGTAGGACTCATCCCAGCGATGCAAGAATGGTTCAATATTTGAAAATCTATAAACATAATGCACTATATTAATAGACTGAAATCTAAAACCACACGATCATCTCAATTGATGCAGAGAAAGCTTTTGACAAAGTCCAACACTTGGAACTCATGTTCAAAGTCCTACACAAAATTGGCATAGATGGACTCTATCTTGATAAGAGCCATCTATGACAACTCAAAAGCTCATATAATCCTAAATGGGGAAAAACTGATATCTTTTACTCTTAAATCAGGTACAAGACAAGGATGTCCTCTATCATCCCCCCCATTCAATGTAGTCTTGGAATCATTATCAACGGCCATTAGAAAAGACAGAGAAATAAAGGGAATAAGCATATATAAAGAAGTTAAATTACCACTATTTTCAAATGACATGATACTTTACTTGGAAGACCCCAAGAATTCCACCAGGAAACTACTAGAACTGGTATGAAAATTCAGTATCAAAGCACAATACAAAGTCAATACTCAAAATCAATAGCATTCCTCTACATAGATAACAAGCACATTGAAAGGGAAACAATAGAAACAATTGCTTTTAGAATAGAACCATAGAAAATGAAATATCTTGGGATTCACTTAAGCAAGGAAGTCAAAGATCTTTTCATGGAAAATTACAACACCCTAAGAAATGAGATTATAGAGGATTTCAGAAAATGGAAAGATATTCCATGCTCCTGGATACGAAGAACCAACATCATGGCCATTCTCCCAAAATTGCTGCACAGATTTAATGCACTCCCTATCAAACTAGCACCAACATACCTCCCAGAACTAAAGAAATCGTTCCTAAAGTTAATATGGAACCACAAATGACCTAGAATAGCAAAGACAATTTTGGCCAGTAAAGACAAGGCAGAAGGCATCACAATTTCTGACTTGAAATTATACTACAAAGCCACTGTGATAAAATCAACATGGTATTGGTAACAAAATAGACCTGAGGATCAATGGAATAGATTAAAAGATGCAGAAACATCTACGAACAAACTCTGCCATCTGATCTTCGACAAAGTGGCCATACATACTCACTGGAAGAATGATAGCCTCTTTAACAAATAGTGCTGGAAAACATGGCTTTCTACATGCCAAAAACTAAAACTTGACCCAGCTCTATCACCATGCTCTAAGCTAAAGTCAAACTGGATCAAATATCTAAACAATAAAACAGAAGCACTCAATCTCCTGGAAGAGAAAGTAGGAGGAGCTCTTGAAGACATAGGGATAGCTAAAGAGTTCTTGAACAAACATATATTTGCATGGGAAACACTTGAAAGAATCAACAACTGGGATCAACTCTTCTTGAGGAGTTTCTTCACAACAAAAGAAATTGTCAACAAAGTAACAGACAACCCACAAATTTTGAAAACATCCTAACTATTAAGCAATCAAAGATCTGCTGCCTAGAATATATAAAGAACTAAAATATAACAGGGTCCTCAAATTTAAAGACCCAATTCAGAAATGGGCATCTGAGATGAATACACACTTCTCAGAAGACGAATTTAAAGGAGCGAATAAATTCATGAAAAAATTCTCCACATTGCTAGCCATCCATAAAATGCAAATAAAAACAACACTGAGATACCATCTCACTCCAGAAAGAATGGCTATCATAAGGAAATCAACCAACAACAAATGTTGGAAAGGTTGTGGGGAAGAGGGAACACTTCTCCACTACTGGAAGTAATGTAGACTGCTACAACCATTGTGGAGACTCCTCAAAAGAATAGGACTGGAAATACCATTCAAGCGGGCTATCCCCCTACTGGGAATTTTCCCAGAGGAATTGGAAACATTATATCATATTGATATACATGTACCTATGTTTATAGCAGCACAATGTGTGATAGTAAAATCTTGGAAACAACCAAGATGTCCATCACATGAGGAATGGTTGAAAAAGATGTGCTATTTCTATATAATTTAGTATAACTCAGCTATAAGTTGAGCTATAAAGAATGATAAACTTGAAGCATTTGTATTAAACTGAATGCCCCTTGAACATATACTTGTGAGTGAAATAAACCAGACATACATGTGTGAAAATTGTATAGTCTCCTTAGTATAAGAAGTCAAAAGAAGAAATACAAATAGAAATGTACAACACCAACTAAAAATAATTTAGTCAGTCAGGGCAAACTGAATGGCGTATGCTGCAGGGTACTAATTAGCTTTTCTTCTGGATGTTTAACAACCTAAGTTCACAGTTCAAAATAAGAGAAGTAGAAGAGCTGCAAGGCCAGCCAAGATTTTGGCCCTAGCCTTTGAAGGTCAGCGAAGACTCAGGACATAGGTGAACCTGTACTGTAACATCATGAAACTCAGTTGTGCCCCAAATTTTCTGAATGAGGAGATTATGGAGCCACAGACCAAAGAGATTGATGATCTATAATGTACCTGGGAGAGTCACATGGAGAGAAAACTTTCTCTCAGGCTCTCACAGAGAGAAAATTGGTCAAGCATTGGCCATGACTCATCCACATGGATGACACAGACAAAGGATCTATAGAGTAAGGTACAGTATTACAAGATAAACCCCTGAGGGGGACTTCACTGACCTCATCAGAAACAAAAACTACATGTTTTGGTATATATAGATGTTGCTCTATCTCAGTCTTAACCATCTAGCAGAAAAGTATAAAAATGAGGTATACAATGCAGGGCCATAACAATAAGTTGAGCTGTAAATGGCTATAGTTAACAACTTCTTCAGATAACTCACTATTATTGTGGAATGCTGCACTGTGTTGCACTGTGTCACCAAGTTCAGGCACCTAAATTAGCTTAATGACAATGGAGTGCCCATCTTTGACAAGTCTAGACAAAAAAGGGGTATAGAAAGGAAGAATCATGATGTGTGTGTATAAACAGTACAGTTAGGATATATATGCCGTGCTTCTGCATAAATCTATGAGAAGTAAAATTTGCACTAATAGTGGTTGGACAGGATATTTGGTTGGCTTCTAGTACTATGGACAACGACTAGGAAAGTAATAAGGTAGAAAGTATTAATTACTGAATCTTTTGTATAATTTTGGCATAAAAAGAAAGATAAGTAAACAGCTACTCTCTGTTAATTTACTGATAAGAGACATCTGCTATAATAATGTCTGTAAGTATAATATCATGTATGCACCTTGTATGATACCAAAACATTTTGAAAACAGTTTGTAATGTATTAATTTATCGAATCTGTCCTATTAATGTGTCTTAAAACTGTCTCATTGATACTTGTATTTCAATTTAAAAAATAAGTATTTGTTCACTGGGAAGGAAAAACTGGGGTAAAAAAAATAAAAAATGAAAGAAGGGAAAAGCTATATTTTGGTATATATGCAGAATAGCTTGGATAATTGTACTGTCAATTTCTGCTGGTCTTTTGAAAGGAGCAATTAGCAGTTAATTTTTTTTTCTTTCTGTTCTTTTTTTGTCTTTTGAATTTCTTACAATTTTTGTTATTTGTTGTTATTGTTTCTCTTTAAGAGAATCTTGCATATTTATACATGGTAGCCTGAGCAACTGATTTAAATATAGTATCATCTAATACAACAACCACTGTTGAATTCCTATTTTGTTAAGTAAAATTTTGTATCACTTCTAATGTTTTTTTTTTTCTGTCACTAGTTTGTAATCTTTAAAAAAATAAAAAGAATTCAGGTCATTTCATGTCCTATTCCAATTCACCTTTTATTTCTAATTTTGGGCTAAGATTTTTTGTCCTGTTTGGAATAAGACATAACATTTACAATGCATTATTAAATGGTCCATGTATACAAAATTTCCCAACTTGAGGCAAAAGGAGGTTGAAACTTAAATAATTTAGATTTACAACATTACCCTCTGATTTCATTTCCACATTCTTGACTAGAAATTACACATCTCAACTCAATTTCATGGATCTTATAAGACAGGAAAGGATGAAAACAGCAAAATAATCAATTCTATGAAATCCTCAAGCAGTGAAAGATTCCTACACTTAGCCACACTCTCAGCTCAGATCCTCAGCGGAGAAGCAAAGCATGTTCTAAAAACCAGAGAGAAGTCACTCATGGTGTGGCATCATCCCTGGAGCCACTGAACAAGTTTTCCTTTTGCAACAAAGTTTAATGCTGTATTATTTGACACTTCTTCAACTACATAAAACTTTGTTTACTTACTTAAAAAATTACCTACCAATGCAGAAAGGCCTTTCTTTCAACTTGTCTTTTAGGTAAATAAACTCAAATCATCAAGATAAGCTACTTCTCCTTTCTCCTCCACTGTTGGTGGGAGTTTAAATTGGTAAAACCTCTATGAAAACTAGTGGAGAGTTATCAAACAACTAAAACTAGAAGTTCCATTTGACGCAGATAATACCATTCCAGGTATCTTTCCTAGAGAACTAAAAGCAACATAAATATACGAACTAGAAATAGTCCCCACATTTATTACAGCACAATTTGTAACAGCCAAATTTTAAAAACAGTCCATATAGCCTTCAGCAGTTGAATGGGTAAAGAAAATGTGATTTTTATATACAATGGAGAACTACTTTGCCATAAAGAAGGATAATTAAGAGAGATAAGCTTGAGATACTTTCAAGTAAATGAATGCACTTCGAGAGAATAATTGTAGTCAAATTAATCAGACACTCATATTTAAATATCACATCAGTTCTGTTTTGTAAGAAATCCAATGAGCAAATGAGAACCAAAGTGGTAGATGGACGTTCAGAAGTAGGCGTAAGGTTCAAATGAGGAGTGGAATAAGGGAGGGTAAAGGGAGAAGGAAAGGAAAGAAAGAGGTACAAATTAAAGGGAAAAAATAGAAAAAAATAGGAAAAAAGATTTGTGAATAGAAAGGGGAAGGAGGATTGAAGAGAAGAGAGGGTGAATAGGGAAAAAGCATTAATATATATCATATACAGGTACAAATTCCCTATGGTGACTGTGAGCATTATCCATATCAAAATCATACCACTAAAACATAAATTTTGAATTGGCTGAATATCTAAATATCAAAACAGAAACACAACTACTTGATGATAAGTAAAACCTTTGAACACATAGATAAAACAAGGAATTACTATAAAGACTCCATTTTCACTAGACACAACACCAACACTAAACAAATGGTACTTTGTCAAATTAAAATGCTCCTGTTCAGCACAGGAAACAACCAACAGACTGAAGAGAATTTACAGAATGTGAAAAGAAAAAACATTGCCAGCTACACGTTGGGCAGAGAATTAATATCTAGAATATATAAAGAATTCATAATGGTTAATCCTCCTCCAGAGAAAGATATGCTACTTCTATCTGCTACACGTCTTGTTTTATAGCTAAGTTAAATATGCAAAAACCTTAGGGCTACCTCAGAAAACAACCTTCCCCCCCCCAACTTGTCCATTCAGCTCATTTTGGAATCTAACTCTTTTGCTGCTTCTCCACAAAATCTTCTGACAAAATACAGAGCTTCCTCAATTAATATTGCATAATGGAAAGACCTCCCTTCACTTCAACCATAAAAACAATAATCAATTCTCAACCCTGTGCCATTTTTTCAAAGTCTGAATTTTATTTAAAGCTAAGCATCTCATCCGTCCTAGGTCAGTGAAAATCAGGAAGCTAGGACGGGGATATATCCAGTCTTTTCTCCTCTTCCTGCTGATTGCCAGACTTTGCTTTGACTCTCTCCAGGTAGGGTGAAGATGGAAGGAAGAAAAGGAAAGGGCAGTCAAGGACGTAGGTCAGGGTCTTCCCGCTCGGTAGAAGCCTACACTTAGCTCTCCCTCAGGGAAAGCACCAAGGCTGAGCCCTTCACTTGGATAACGCCAGGGGACTTTTCAGCCTAGCCCAAAAGCAGCAGTGAAGACTTATAAAGAGAGAGCGGCACAATTTCTGTATGACCATACTGCTTCCAGGTGGTGCTCTGGCCTAGCGAACTTCCTCTTGGACAAGATTCAAAAAGCCTCAGAACAGGCGTCCAACGAAGATCCGAGCGCATTCCCCATGAACCAGTTCATCTTATCTGCTCCTTGCTCTGTTCCTCCGTAGAAATATACAGTGTAAGGCCTCCTGAGCCCTGGGAGGTGACTTGCTTGCCGGATTTCTCTGCACATCAGTTTCTGAAGCCTGGTGACTCGTTTCTCTTATCCTTCAGCGCCCTCTATCGAACTTCACTTTGCTAGTGTCTGCAGCTGTCCAAGATCTTGACAACTAGATGCAAGTGGTATTGAACAGCTGCAGGGGTAAATCTATTATATCCTGTCATTTGTCCCTGTAGTTAACTACAAAGGAAATGAGGTCCCTTTTCCATCTAAAAGTAGAGATGGTAGGCTTCCAAGGGGAAAATGAAAGGACAATTTCAGTGTCTAACAGACTTCTGACATGTTGTTAGAAGTATGTAATTGGAATGTTCTCTGCTCAAGAAAAACAATCTTCAATTCATTATTAGAGTTCAGTAAGCCTTTTCAGGTTAGAGATTTTCCTGGGAAACAGCTCCAGTAACTTTTACAAAAAGAGAACTACTTCTTAAAACAGCTGACTTTTAACGAAAGATTTCATCTAAGGTGTGTGACGACCTAGTGCTTTTCATTCATTCGAAAGAAGATATTTTTTATGATAGGTAAAGTTATATGATCCTATAGGTTCGTTCCATTGTTTTCCAATGGTTGCCAGCAACAGAGCCACATGACGATGGATGTTCTCTGAGAAGCTGGCCATTCCACTGTATTTAGGAGACATGTGGCACACATTTGGGATGGCATCTGCTTCCACTTGGGACTAAATATAGAGTCGCCATATTATTATGGGAAGGGAGATTAGATTCATGAAGCCTGCCTTGAGTGCTACCTGCACTGCAGATGCATGGCAAACAGGAAACTTTCATGCCCCCCTCAAATACACAGAACGAGAGATTCTTTCTGGGCTTGGATGCAGGGCTCGAATTTAGGTAACTGCATATTGGGTAAGTCTAGGGGTTGCCAACACGTAGCATTACTGGGACACGGTAGAACTCATACAAAATGGGGCCTCCTAGGTCAGTGAGATAGATTAGCAGATTACGTACTTGCTTAGGCGAGCATGGGTCCCAGGGTTCAATCTCTGATACAACTGGCCATGCTGGCCCCATGCTCATGGCACACAGAGCCAACCACTGAGTCCAGGCATGGTAGTACACACCTGTAATCCCAGTTCTGAAGAAGCTGAAAACAGGAGGATCACTAAAAATCCAAGCTGCATAGTGAGACCCTGTATCAAATACATTTTTAAAAAATAAAAGAAACAAACGAGGCCTATGGAAAAATTAGGTCACCAGACCTAGGCCCTTTGAGAGGTGTTGGAGACTCAGTCATCTCAACCCTATCTTTGCTCTTGGCAGTGACAAAGGGGGGCAACTTAGTATGCATTCCCTACTATAATATTCAGATTAACTCCAGGCCCAAAGCTGTAGGGCCAACCAGTCATAAACTGAAACCAAGGCACAGTCAATCTTGCCTCACTGTAAGTTGATTGTATCAGGTATTTTTGTCACAGAAAGGGACAGCTGACTAAAGCACACAATAATCACACTGCCTGAAATACACATACTTTTCGCTAAACTTGGGTTCCTAACTTCCTGATCATTCTATTTCCATCTGAGGGTGACCTCAACAGTGAAACAGCAAAAAGTATTGATGGCAAAGTCAGGAAATTGAAGTAGATGAAAAAAGGGATTCCAAGAATGATAAGAATGGTGATATTTCTATGACAGCATAGGGTTTTAAAAGATACCATTTATGGGTCCTGAAGAAATAAATAAAATTGTATGCCTATTATTTAAAGCCAAAGCTATGTGGAAGATCTAAAAGTTGTAAGAGTGCTGTGGTAGAAGTAGCAATATTAAGTAAGCTAAATCTATGTTATTGTATAAAGGCGTTTTTTTCAAAATAAATTTTACCATACATACTAGTATATAACAAATTGTAACATTTAGTGTGGCTTGATAATGAATCTTCTTCCTTTAAAGTGTAAAAGGACTGAATTTGAGAGTGTGTGGACCCTCCTTTGAACATTCCAGAACATTCTTTTCCCTACAGATTCTGTAATACTTTGAAATTGACTATTTCAGGAGCCCTTGTTGTTCTCTGATTCATCCATGAAATCAGCACTCTTCTACTGTCAGAGAGGGGAAAAAAAGAAGGAAAATTAAAGTTTCTTTTAAAGAAAGTAGCCAGAGAGCCATGACACGACCCATGTAAGATCATTACCCATCCCTGTTCTAACAGTTGCACACAGCATAACAGTTCCATCATTTCATGCCCAATGTAACAGAACTTACGTGTCTCTGGAGCCAGCACTGATAGGGGAAGGCAAGACAAGACTATTGATCATTAGCTCTTATTTCCCCTGGATTGTTTCCAGTGTTGACAGTGATAGATTTGTTATGGGAGCTTTATGCCCAAGAACCCATGTGAAAAAGATCAACAATTGCCTTAATTTCATGTAAGATGAGAAGAACATAGGAGAGAAAACATTCATTGAGTTCTTGCAGTATAGTCAATGTTCTAAATGACTTATTTCTTTAACTCTTGCTCAAAAGGAGAAATTATGAATTCCAAATAATTAGCCCCATTGAGGAAGGCTGGGATGTAGGGAATTTAAGTAATTTGACCAAGATCCATTTAGAAAGCAGTGACATGAGATTCAATCTTAAAACAGCCTTAAAATCTACTTAGAGCACATGGCCCCTGGCAGATGTACTGTGAGAACTTCACGTTATTAGATTCTTTCAAGAATTCAGCATGATATAACGAAGGGAAAGGATCTTAGCACAGCCCCTGGGTCCCTGGTCAAAAATTCAGTGAATGTCAATTCCCTTCTTTAAAGCCAAGGCTTCCAGCAAGAGGTTCATGAAGCCAAGCAAGAAGAAATTGCCTGCTTACCTCCCTAGGTGCTTTGCAGGCAGGACATGTTGAACTCATGATATCTGTAATGTCTGGAATACTTCATGTGACAGATGCTCATTTTTTGTCTTCTAAATATTATTTGGTTAAATAACACCATTAAAAGTAGTATTAAAAATCAAGTTCCTTTTTCTTGGGTAAGATGGTGCCCTCCACACCACTGTTGACAGTCCAGGGATCAGAAGGACTGTACATGGTGAATGACCCACCACATGTTACATATAGCACTGTATTTCCAGGGAATCTGGGAAAAACTGCAAAATGTATACCTTTAGTAAGGATGGGACCTTGTTGGCTGGGGCAACAGAGAAAATTTGCCTGGAATTCTCACCCAAAAACACTATCCTGACAACGTGGCAGCCTTATACTACTTCTAAAGATGGCACAACTAGGGCACCTAACCTACAGCTTTATGATGTAAAAACTAGGACATGTTTGAAATCTTTTCTACAGAAAAAAGCACAAAATTGGTGTTCATCTTAGAAGATGAAATCATTTGTGTCTGAAATGTTAACAATGAAGTTCACTTCTTTGAAAACAGCAATTTTAACACAATTGAAAATAAATTGTATTTGCCAAAAATTAATGATTTTGTTTTATCACCTGGACCTCAGCCATACAAAGTGGCCGTCTATGTCATCCCAGGAAATAAAGGTTCACCTTCATTAATTAGATTATACCAGTACCCCAACTTTGCTGGGCCACATGCAGCTTTAGCCAATAAGAGTTTCTTTATAAAGTTATAATGCTGTGGAATTAAAAAGGCTACTTCTTTGTTAGTAATCACTATACAGAAGTGAACAAGACAGGAGCTTCCCACTATGGAGAACAAATACTTCACCATATTGCAACAAATGGAGAAAGTGCTGTGGTGCAATTACCAAAAATGGCCCCATTTATAATGCAGTTTAGAATTCCAGTTCAACTGAGTTGTGTGCTCTCTATGGTTTTATTCTGGCAATGTGGTTTTGTGCCTGCCAAGGCAAAAATTTTTTATTTGAAATGTGATCTTGTGTTTGACTTCAGAACCGGTCCTCACAATGCAGCCTACTACAGTCCTCATGGACATGTATTAGTACTAGTTGGATTTGGAAACCCGAGGGTACAAGTGGAAGTGTGGGATGTTAAGAAATACAAGCTTATTTCTAAGCCAGTGGCTTCTGATGCTACATATTTCGCCTGGTGTCCAGATGGTGAGCATATCTTAACAGCCACTTGTGCTCCTAGGTTACGTGTTAATAGTGGGTACAAAATTTGGCATTATACTGTCTCTGTCTCGCACAACCATGGTACCCCATCAAATGGAGGATTGCGGCAGGCTTCCTGGCTGCCATTCTTGAATGGAGTGTTTCCTGCAAAAACAATAATGTAGCAAGCAGTTCCAAGTGATGTACCCAGTGAAGAGCCCAAAGTTACAACAGTTTACAGATCTCCAGCTTTATGAAATACACCAGTTACCAATTCGAAATTGCATGAGGCAGAGCCCCCCAGCATATGAAACCACAACCAGGATATTATAAACCATCATCAAAAACAGCCCTTAAAAATCAAAGGAAGCACGAAGCCAAGAAAGCTGCAAAGCAGGAAGCAAGAAGTGACGAGACTTCAGATGTGGTGCCAGCTCCTACCCCATAGAGCGTACCACAGAATGCTGTCTCGCAGTCAGCTTCCGGTGACCCCAAAGTAGACAAAAAATCAAAAATTTGAAGAAGACATTGAAAAGAATAGAACAACTAAAAGAACAAGCTTCAGCTGGAAAACAACTAGAAAAAAGCCATTTGGAGAAAATTCAAAAAGAGACAGCCATTCTCCAGGAGCTGGAAGAATTGGAATTGGGTATTTAAAAATTCACTGAATGCAAATCTACGCAAGCATTGCTGTTAAGCCTGTTGGTGTACCTGAAACATCTCTGAGCCTACATTTACTATTGGCCTGAAGTTTTAACCATTCATCCAAGATTCTGCATATTATGAAATTATTTAACAGTTGTCTATTCACATTTATTTCCTGTATAATGTCAGTACATAGTAAAAAAAATGCCTGAATTTTTCAGTTAAGCTGGACAGATTAAGAGATACTAATTTTTAACTGGGAACAGTATTTGCTATGTAAACGATCAAAAACATTTTAAATTTGAAAACAAAATTAAGTTCCTCACTCAACAGACATCACAATGATGGCAAAGCCTAGAAAGCACATGAACATTTTCACACAACTTGATAAACTTGTGTTGATGGTGCCTACAAAGAACTATATTAAGTTAAAAGTTACTGTGCTGTTTTTTCTCTTTAACCAAGAAATATAAGCATTAAATTCCTAGCCTGTTTCTTCTGTTTTCTGTTCACATGAGCTTTCCTTTGCAGTCTTGTCCTTCAGTCTAGGACTTACTAGCATAGTGTCTAAAATCTGTGCTTGCGAGGGCAGCTTATAACACTAAGTGTACAACACGGAGAGCACTCGCACACACCTGGAATATTCCCAAGAGTTCTGATTCTTCTGAGATCCTGGAGTGATGGTCATCAGTGGTATCTATGAAATCTCAGGGATATTTGTACTTTTTCTGAATTTTAAGTGAATATTCAGCATGAGATAAATATTCGCCTCCGTGTTTAGTGCTTTGGATTCCATCAAGGAGTCTGGTAGGTAACTATAAAAGACCCTCAAAATTTACCAAGTCTGCTGTGTTGTCCTCATCCATTTACAATGAGTGTGTGTGAAGTCACGTTCCCCTTTACACTGTCTGTGCCCCACATACAGGAATGCATACACACACACACACACACACACACACACACACAAAACCTCAAATGAGTGGAGGTGGTCAGAGGGGGCAGTCACGCCACAACACATGAAATCTAAAATTACAAGCAAAACTTGGTTACTTGGAATAGTCACGCTGGTGAAAAATTCTGCCCTGTGTTTGTTGATCAGGTGAGACAATGTGCACTTCAGTTTTCTAAAACTTTCAGAAATCCTTTAATATCTATTATTTCTGATGCTAGTTTTCCCACTGAAAATTAATCCAAATACACTGATATGGATCAACAACTTCCTTTATAGCCAGTGATATTTCACTGTTGTATTATTAAATATATTCTCACTTGTCAGGATATGCCTTAGGTTCTTTCTAAAATCCTCATGAGATCTACTGTTCTTCCCATATGACTAAGAAATAGAGTCAAATCCACTGTGGCCACTGCAGATTCCAGGTGCAATTTCACTTGTCATTTTGAAGCACGTTCAGGCCTCCTTTCCAGCCTGCAACTTCCTCTTGAACTTGAATGTCTGTTTTGCCTGGTTTGCTCTTCAGCAAGTTATCATTTCTCTTGCTTTAATGCAAACCCTGAAAAGTGCCAACTTAGAGGACCTTTTACTGACTACATTTGAACAGCGGTCTATTTTACTACCAAGATGACTAGCTCAATTTGTCTTCATGACAGCAAGTTAAACAAGAGCACTATTTTTATACAGAAAAGAGGCACATTTGATGAAAGATGTGGAATGTGAAATCTACAAAGGATTGGGGGAAATAAGACCACTTTGTTTCCCTGAATTTTAAGTACTGGTCACTTCATTCTTAATATCAGTGGGCACCAGCTAGCACTTTGAAGGCCATCACTGTACTTTCCAAAGTGGCTTGTACAATTTATGTGGTATAAGATCTATTAAACTATATAATCTACTCCCTAATAGGACAAGATTTCTTTAAGTAACAGATACAAGATTGACTTTGAGCATCAGGATGCTTGTCCTCAAATAAGTTCTGCAATGATCTGAGGAAGCTATACATGTATATAGATATATGATTTTCCTTTAATATCTATTATAAAGCCCATTAAGACTTTCTAACAAAAATTTCCTATACTAGGTGGACTATACCAGAAATATTTATTTCTGACAGTGCTGAAGGCTGGGAAGCCAAGACCAGGGTGCCACCGGGTTTGGTATCCGGGGCAGGCCATCTGTCAGCTGTGCCTTCACATGGCAGAAGGAGCTTTCAGCAGTCTCCCCTGCAGGGACAGTAACCCCATGGAGCTCAGCACTCCACCCAGCCACCTCCCACCCTTTGAGGGTGGGCATTTCAACACAAGAATTTTAGAAGAAAAATGTATATCCACTCCATATAATATATTACTAAACATCTCATAAAATGTATCTAAACTAATCTCCATTCTTAGATTCTTATTTATGTATTTTCTTATGACCTAGAATATGACTTTGTCATTATTAAACCATTTTTAAAAAGTACTTGCCTCCATAAGAAACGCAACACTCTTAGGAAAAAATGAAGACACAGCATGAGGAAAAAAAGGAAGAGTGGATCAGGGAGACAGCTCAGTAGAATAGGAGCTTGCCTGGCAAGCACAAGGTCCTGAGTTCAATCCCTAGTACTGCAAGAAAAAGAAAAAGGAAGAAAGATCAGGCAGATGAGGAGAAAGAGAATTCTGAACCTTTTACTACATTCACACAGAGCTCCATCCTCAGGGATAGGTGCACAACACACTGTCCATGTGTTCTGTGTATCTGAATGTGACCTATATTTATTCATGTGCATAGACAAGATAATCTTTCACCTCAAAATTAGTCAGAAAAAGAGATAAGAGGCTCTGTTTTACAGATGTCCTCCTTGTTCAGTTTCCATTTTAGTGGTCTTTAACAGGAATCTCTGGATGGAATTCAAAGTGTTCATAAACTTGAAATAAACACATTTTTATTTTTTAATATCTTGTGAAATTTCAGCATTTTATTCAGTTATGAATATGAGAAGAAAATATTGATATCCGCCATTTTGTCACAAACAGGTTTCATGCAGTTTCTGATCAGAGGTATCTCAAAATATTGTTTATGCTCATCTTTAGTTTGAAATAGGAAGAGCTATCAAACATATGCTTACAATTGCATGCCGTTTTCCACCATAAAGATCTTCTGGAAGACCACGCATCAGATGATTCCTCCTTCATAGTTGTTCACCTCATAGTGAAACCGTGGTCCTGCATCTGTTCCTGGACAAGGACTTTGTTTTCCCTTGCTCTTCTTCCACTCTTCCTTGTTAGGTGAACCTGGAAAGATATTAAAATCCAAATGTTATAAATTTACAAATCCAGACTCTTCAGATTTCAATTTCTGATCCCTCAAAACTATCTACTTTGTTAAACAGGAAACATTAAATAATGAATTTGTCTTCACACTAATACATAATTAAGAGACAAAGCTTAGCTTTAACTTGCCTATATTCTAAATGTTTTATCTTATGGTTTAATATTTGACTACCAATGTCCAAGTATTATTACATCACAAGATTAGGCATTCTTTTAGCATAATTGGTTTCCTTTTTTTTATTTATTTTATATTTTAGGGGAGGGTCTACAGGGTGTTCAGGATCTCACTACTAGATCAGACTCTTAGTGATCCACCTGTTTACAGCCTCCCAAGAGCTGGGATTACAGCTCCATGCCCAGTCTCTAATTGGTTTCCTTTCAACATCAGGCATTTAATATTTTGGCTGATGTATTTATTCTAACACACTATCCTTGTAAAAGATGGGTGAGTTTCAGCAGACTGTCCAAAGAAATCTGCCTCCATTTCCATCTGCTGCTATAATAATTTGCTGTAAAGTTAGTAGCCAAGAATAGCACAAGTTTATTATCTTACAGATATGGCATTCAGATGTCTGCAACAGATGTCACAGGGCTAAAATTAAGGTATACGCAGAACTTCTTCCCTTCTGCAGGCTGAACAGAGAATCCTTGTTCATTTTCTGGGAGGTAACCATTCCTGCTGTTTCAAGTCTCCTGGTCAGCCATCAAATAGCTGATCTTTGCTTTGATGGCTGCACCTCTTTCATTGCTCATCTGGCCTTCTTCTTTCTCTACTGAGGAAACTTGTATTTTGGAGCCACTTAGATAACTCAAGGTGATTTTTTATTTACATATGCAAAGGTCCCTCTGCATGTAAGGGAATGTATTCACATGCTGCCAGAGTCAAGACATGGACCTCAGTAAGGGGCCACTATTTGCCCACCACCATGTACATAGTACACACACACACACACACACACACACACACACTCATGTAACTAAGAACTTCTGTTAAATTCTCTACCACCCTTAAGTGATATCTTCTACCACTCAGAATAATATGTCACACTTTTTAATTTTTTTAAATAATCTCATTTAGCAAAAACTATTTAAGATTTCACAGTCATGTCCTAGAGAATAAGATAACACTAATCACAAAATCTAACACAAGTCAAACCATAGATCTAAGATGTGGAATAGTCTAAAAGTGATCCAATATTGGTACAATGTAGTGAAAAAAGCAAAATGATTTCAAGAAAAACAGAAGTCTTGTAGCCCCATGAGGGGTCAGAGTAAGAGTTTCAGTGAACAAATCCAGGAGTCTAAGAAAAAGCCTGAATACTTTTCCTCAAGTCCACAGGAAAATTACAAAAAGGAGTTCAAAGAGTTAAAATCTGTACCCATTTTTAGCACTTCCACAGCACATTAGAAAATGAACACATGAGTCATTCTCTAGCACACAAACTCTCTCTCACTTTCCCATTTTCCTTTGCCAAATAAATATTAACACATTTCTTTTAGATGTTTAGAAACTTAAGACAAAATGTACAACTATATTCTCAAGTGCCTCTGCCCGAGCAATTTAAACCATTTCTTGGTTTCTTATCACACATCTACTTTCTTCTTCTTAAGAAAAGAAATTAAGCTGTCAGTGATCTCCCAAGAGTCTTTGGAGCTAATGGCAAAAAATACCTTCTCTTGCTTCTTCAGTGTTGAACTTCTGGTCTCTATTGTGTTTCCTTTCATGAACATCGGATGTTACAGTGTTTAAAGAGCCCAAATCGCCTTGAAGATTAGTGATGAATAGCTTGAAAGAATAAACATGACCATGAGGTGTTTCAATCATGCAACCTGTTTCCATGATTGTAAAGCTCTGAACTGTTTGTGTGAAACAGATCATAGCTTTACATCTATATTAATTATAATGAAAATTCATGCTAAATTGCATGTATATATGTATATCTATACATATATATTTTAATATATATTTATTATATATATATATATACATAACAATTAATTAGCTTGTACATGTGTAAACAAACATTGAGGAGAGAACTTGGCACTCAATCCCCAATTCTACACGCCAGCCCAGCCCCAGAACCCTGGACACACTGAGCTACTCACAGACCAGTAATGGTGGTACCCACCACTGGGGATGCTGACACAAGAAGATCACAATGAGTTCAAACTGCTAAGTGAGACCTTGTATAAAAATAAATAAATAAATAAATTTTAAAATATAAATAAATAAATAATAAATTACAACCCAGAATTAAATCTTGATATATATGGTGTAATGTTATAGATCAGGCAGACGAAATTTCCAAATATGTTTTAATTTGTTGCTTTTTTTTCGTTTGATAAAGCTGCCACTGAATTCATTTTACTCTGGAATTAAAAATCACATTATTATTCTCAAAATACAATAATTTAATAGAAACTATCTCCAGATATTCTTAAACACTTTTGTAGAATTGTGGCTTTTAAATCAAATGTGAAGCTTGTAGAATGCGATGGACTTTAATAGCCAATTTTTGTCCTTTCCCTCATTTACATACAAATTATTTTCTCCTACTTAAATGCCATCAAGTTATCTTAAATTAGTGGTGAGGCGGGAAAATAGGAAAAGTAGAATATTCCACAAGATAAAATAATTATTGCTTCTGCAGCTCAGTGCAGCTAATTGTCTTTGGTGCTGTGCTGTTGAGCAAAGGAGCCCCGGAACCGTCTTCATCTGCCTGTCCGTGTGCCCATGAATGCTGTCCCCATCTCCCCTAAACCATTGGCAATTATCTTCTGAATAACTTGCCACAGTGAACATCCCATCATGATTAGTAGTTCAGATAATTTTGATCCACAGTTAAATATGTGAAACCCAGAGTTTATTGTTTTCTCTTAATGTTTTTTACCAATAGAATCTGAAAGAAATGTGAGGAAACTGTGTGGGGTAATGGAAGACCAAGTCTGAGTGTTGGTGGGCAGTGCCCGGCACCTGCCAGCCGGTGGGGGATGGCGAGGGCTCCACTGCTTCTTCGGGGAGCAGCAACTTCACTGCATTTCTTTCCACCTCATTCTGGGCAATTCTTTGTGACTCTCACATACGTATTTGACACAGAAGCAGAAGGCAATAGCACCCAGAAGGCAAGAGCACCTGCGGCTCTCAGAGAATGCTGAGACACAGAACACACAGGAGCTGAGGACTGAGGTGCCACAGCAAAGGTCATGAACTTCCAGGAACACAGAGCACCTCTGGGTCAAAATGGGTAAACCCTGGAATGCGTGGCACTGTCTTGAATGACTGACTCCCAGCTACAGATGAATGCTTTCCTGTTCCCTGCCACTCTCATCTGCCCCCAGGGACGAAGCAAAGTTCTTCAGGCTCTTCGATCTCTTGTAACTTTTGGAATGGCTTCACCTCCCAGAAACCCCTGTCATAATCTTTTTGCATTTCTATATAAAAGTAATCTTACAGACTGCACAGTTTATAAGCAACAGAAACTTGTTTCTCACAGTTCTAGCAACTTGGAAGTCCAAGATCAAGGATTGGGTAGTTGCTGTGTCTAGTGAGGGCCCCCGTTTGTGCTTCGAAGATGTTTCTAACCAGTCCTCTGATGACAGAAAGAGCAAGGCAGCTTTCTGGGCCTTTCATATACCAGCACAGACCCCACTCATGAAGGCTCCCCCTCATGATTTAGTCCCCTGCCAAAGGCCCACCTCCTGAAGCATCTCATTGGAGACTGGCTTTCAACCTTTTGAATTTAGAACAATGCAAAACTTCAGACCACAGCATGGTATTCTGGGTGGCCAGTGTGGGGCTATAAGCCCAGGGATTTTCTTTCCAGAGGGAAAAAAATCCTGGTCTTGGAACATCAAATAGGACTTTTCATGAGTTTCTATCCACCTCTATTTTTCTGGTAGTGCATGTGACTGTGAAGAGTCAAGATCAAAGGCCTTGGCCTGCTGGAAGTAGCAGCTTAGAAGAGAAGGCAAAGAAACCCCTCTCAGATCACAGCAAGTTTGCTCCCCAGGACAGGTATGCATCCCTGCCCATAAAGAAGAAGAGCCCCTTTGCAGGCTGTCCTCTCGGCACTTCTTTCTCCTGATCACCCATAGGAGAGTGGTTAAGATATGGTTGCATGATTGGTGGAGAATTCAGGGACTGAGCATCTAAACGAAACATATTTCCTGTGGAAATAGATTAGGAGTTTTGCTGGAAGTGAAGCTAACATCTTGAGGCCTGATCCAGGCACAGAGGCAGGAAACAGAGCCTACAGGCATGGAAGCAGGCCCAGAGGCATGGCAGCAAAAGGAGAACAGGAGGATATGCCTACAAGATGGGAAAATAGTTGCCTATCCTCCAAGGAGGGCATTTCCCTTTTAAAAGATATACAGATAATCTTATGCTCTCCCACCAAGTCCTGGAAAAGAAAAAGAAAATTCTCCTGTTGGTACTCCAGACATGGCCCACGTGTATTTTCATGCTGCACCTTGGGGAAACACCTCTCTAGACACTTCCCAGAGTGAAAACAGCATCTGTGCTGGCCCCAGTCAGGACGAAAATACTCAGGACTATCAATCTTCCTTCCCTAGATCATAAACTGATCATTAGTTGGAGAGAGGAAGCAGTTTTTGTCCACCTGGGATTACACAATTAGGTACAGTCTGGGAAGTTTTATGTCTTCTTCCAAGGCAACCATAGGGATGAAAAGTAAGAACTGCAAAAGAGCATCAAGGGACAGCATTCTGCTGGCACCTGCCACCCTAGTGCTCTGAAACACAGCGCAGAGCTACTGACTTCACTGAGCATGCCTCCTGTGAGCACAGCGACTTCCTTGCTTATTCAAGGACATATTCTGAGGTGGTCCAGGGTTGAAGGGATGGTGACAGTCCTTACTCTTATTCGGGGGGGGGGGGGAAATCCTGAATGTGGCTAAATACTCACTGAGAAAGACCTGTAATGCTACTACATTGTGTAACTTTTGATTTAGAACAGAAAAAAAAAAAAAATGCAAAAGGAAATGGCTGTGTGAGTCTCCTGAATGTTTGATGCATACACCAGAGGCAACAAAGAACACATGATAGGCATTCTCCACCTTTTATCTGTTGGTTTGGATATGGCATGTGCTACTCTCATACAGAAATGACAGATAATGAGCTTCAACAATGGCGTCCTTCTGAAGAGCTCTGAAAGTCTCTGGTTCAAGAACTGTATTAGGAGAAATGATGGATCTTGAAATCAGCTCACAGTAGTTTTGTCTCTTATAGTGTGTTAGATGCAGTCACTATTCAGTGACCATTTTCTCTTGCATATTCTCAACCACTCGTCTTGTACATGTTACATGAATTTCCTGTTAGATATGTACTCTGTATCACACACATACACATCAACACACATAAAAACTACATTCCTTTCTTCAAAGAACTTACAACTTCTAGTGTTTCTTACTATAATTTGCTATTATCATTTATTAGTTTCAATTAAATTAGATACTACATCCAAACTTATTTTTCATTGAAATCCCTGCAAAGCTAATTTTAAATATAAATATTATTTTTTAAATTAATTTTATTGAGAAAGAAATAGCAAAGAGAGTTTCATAACAGGTTAGTAGGACAGTTACAATAATTAATACATTGCATATTGTTGTCTTCATAGTAATTATTCATGGTATAAGATGCAGACATGATATCTTGTCTAAACACTATTAGTTCAAATCTTTTCTCTCATTGAGCTAAGAGAAAGTAGCTGTATAGCTATGCTAACTATTTTGTATATACAGATAAATATTTTTTCACTGCAAAATGGTCCTTTTGTGTTTACTTTTCTCAGAGATAGGTATTCCATTGCCATTCAAATATTGTAGGTTTTCTGCAGGACTGGCAATTTCAGAAGGTGTTGACTTGAACATTTTAAAGCTCAGCATATTAATATGGCTTTACTTTTTGTATCTTGTTTTCATACTTTTCTGCTGGATGGTTAAGACCAAGATAAAGCAAGACCTATATAACAAGAAATGTAACTTTTGTATCTCACAAGGTCAATAAAATCCCTTCAGGATTTACCCTGAAACCCTATACCTCACTTTGTAGATCTTTTGTCAGTGTCAGCCATGTGGACGAGTCACAGCCACTGTTTGACCAATTTGCTCTCTGAGAAAGCCTGAGAAAATGTTTTCTATCCATGTGACTCTCTTTAGGCACATACTACATCATTGATCACTTTTCTCCATCGCACCATAATCTCCTTGATCAGAAATATGGAATACCACTAAGTTACAGGATATTATAGTACAGTTCTCCTATGTCTTGAGTCCTCACTGACCTCAAGTGGCTAGGGTCAAAATGTTGGCTATCCATCTAGCCCTTCTTTTCCTCTAATTTTTTGATCTGAAAACTTAAGTTATTAACCCTCCAGAAGAGGAGCTTAATATTATTATCCTAAAACATAGGCAATTAAGCTTACCATCAATATCTGTCTGAATATCAAATGCCTTAGACATAACATGGAACAGATATTTTCCATCAATCACTGATACACTAAACTTTAAATCCCTAGAGGATATGAAATAAAATAAATAACAAAAAAAAAAAAAAAATAGAACTACTCCCCTGGCAAGCGCAAGGGACTGAGTTCAATCCCTATTCCACTAAAAAGAAAAATAGAACTAAACAGTTACAAATTTTTACACAGAAATTTGAAATCTAACCACATACAACATTTTTTCTCATCTCTTGTTTTCATATATTACCTTTTTTTAAACATTTACTCGAGAGAGTATAGTAGTAACTGATAGGGCATTAGAAGCAATATGCTTCTAGAAGACCAGAATGACAGGCATTCCAAGCACAGCCCCAGTATCACACATTACTATTCTCAGTGAAGTTGCTTAGTTCACAAGTATCAGCACATATAGTTAATTAGGGTGAGAATCCTACCAATTAACTGCTATTTTCAAAATCCGGATACAGATTCTCAGGATCATTGCCTTAGCCATTTTGTGTATGCAAATGTATGGTATTTCCCCTGTCATGTTTCCTAGCTCTTCTTTTTGCCCTCTCTTCTTTGCTTAATCCTTAAGTTCTCAATTTCCATTTAGTTGTGTTATATCTTTCAATTTTTACTTCTTTTGAGTTCTTATACTAAAGAGACTATACAATATTTACACATGCAGGTCTGATTTATTTCACTTATATCTTCAAATGGCATCCATTTAAATATAAAGGTTTCGAGTTTATCATTGTTTATAACTGAGTAATACTCCATTGTATAAAAATACACATCTTTTTAATCCATCCCTCATGTGACTGGCATCTTAGTTGTTTCTAAGATTTAGCTATCACAAATTATGCTGTTATAAACCTAGGTACACATATATCACTATGACATAATGTTTTCGGTTCCTCCAGGAAAATTCCCAGTAGGGGGCTAGCTGGCTTACTGGAATGTCCAGTCCTAGTTTTGTAAGGAGTCTCCACACTAATTTCCATAATGGTTGCATTTTCATAATGGTCTACATTCCCACCAGCAGTGGAGAAGGGTTCCTTTTTCTTCACAGCCTCTCCAACATTTGTTGTTAGTTGATTTCTTTATGATAACTACTCTTTCTGGGATAAGATGGTATCTCAGTGTTGTTTTAATTTGCATTTCATGGATGGCTAGTGATGTGGACCATTTTTTTGTGTGTATTTATTAGCTTCTATAATTTTTCCTCTGAGACGTGTGTGTTCATCCCAAATACCCATTTCTGGGTTGGGTTTTTAAATTTAGGGGCCCTAATGATTTTTAGTTCTTAATAAATTCTAGAGAGAAATTCTTTGGCTGAGTGCTTATTAGTTAAAAATTTTTCCAAATTTGTGGGTTCTCTTTTCATTCTGTTGATAATTTCTTTTGATGTGCAAAAACTTCTCAATAAGGGACTGGTGAGATAGCTCAGTAGAATAAGTGCTTGCCTGGCAAGTGCAAGGGCCTGAGTTCAATCCCCGGTTCTGCCAAAAAAAAAAAAAAAAAAAAAACTTCTCAATAAGAGGAGGTCCCAGTAGTTAATTCTTTCAAGTATTACCTGTGCAGTCTGATTTTTGTTCATGAACTCTTTGCCTACACCTGTCTTCAAGAGTTCCTCTTACTTTCTCTTCCAAGAGATTGAGTGTTTCTGTTTTAATGTTTAGATCTTTGGTCCATTTAGACTTTAGTTTAGTGCATGGTGATAGAGCTGGGCCAAGTTTTAGTTTTGGGCATATAGTTTTGGCAGTTTTTTCAGCACCATTTGTTAAAGAGGCTATCTTTCTTCCAGTACGCATGTTTGGCTTCTTTGTCGAAGTTAAAATTGCTGAGGGTATTCATAGTAGCTTGTGCATCTTCTAATCTATTTTGATGCTCAGATCTACTTTATTGCCAATACCATGCTGATTTTATCACAGTAGCTTTGTAAAATAATTTCAAGTCAGGAATTGTAATTCATGGTGCCTTGTCTTTGTTACCAAGGATTACCTTTGCTATTCTAGGTCTTTTCTGGTTCCAAATAAATTTTAGAAATAATTTCTCTAGGTTTTTAGGTATGTCAGTGGTATTTTGATAGGGATTGCATTAAATCTGTATAAAAATTTTGGGATATAAGTATTCTTTTCAGAAAAACACATTGATAATTTCTAAAAACAGGGAATATGTACATAAGATCAATTAATAATAAATACAGAATAAGTTTTTAAATCTTCACTCTTAAATTTTTCAGACTGATCAATGTAGGCTACAAAACAATTAGACTGAAAACTTAAATAAAACTAAACTTTTCTACTAAATAATTTTATTTCTTAAAGAAAAATCATAATTTCAAAAATGTGGCTTTACTAATAAAAACCAGGTTTATTTTGTCACTTAACACCATTATTGTAAACAGGCTCTTGATTTTAGAGACAATGTTCTGTCAAAACTAGACTTTTTTGTAAATTAAACTGAACTTTTATGTAATTGAGTCTCATTTTTCCTAATATGTTACCATGATACTCAACAAAACAATAAAATTAATTTTTGATCAAGCAACTGTGAACAAATCTAAGCATCATATAAAAGTAGTTGATGGAGAGGGGGCAAGTTAGCTTTAGGGAGCCTGAATATAAGAGTTTAGAATCCTTAGCTGTGTACAATCTTTTCTTCCAATATGCAAATTTATCTTCCAAATTAAGAAAGGAAAGTACCAATACAAATATTTAAAGTTAATATTGCTTTTCTTAGAAGTAATTAGCAGAAATCTGGTAAGAATAAACAAGAGGGAGGAAATGATACACATTCCATTTAGCATGTATTCAGTATAAGACCTTGTCTCAACTTCTGCCTAGATGTCTCCTGCAGGATCATGAAGTCATAGGTGGTACTTTTCAGAGCTGGCTGGATTGAGGGCATGTGATACTGAGATTAAGGATGTAGACCAAGTCAGTCCTCTGATTGCCAAATTCTGTGCGTGGCATAACGGATTTACTAAAGACTGGAGATGCGTGCCCCCACTGCGCAGGCTTATAGCCTGGACAGAATGCAAGGAAAATGCAGGTGCACTCCTAGCTGCTTACTGCCTCCTGGCTGCTCTGCCATTAACTCTTTCCCCACTGGGAAGCCCCTCTACCATGTCACCCTGCCTGGGTGACAGCTGACCAGGAACTGAAACCTCTACAAACTGTGAATTGAAATAAAATGCTGCTCCTTTACCTTCACCTTAGGTCAAGGTATTCGGTCTCAGCAATGAAAAAAGTAACCAGGACTCACCTGTGCCACTCGCTGTGCTAGAGGCTGAGAACATATGAATGAATCAACATAGCTTTGCCCTCCAAGGATCAACGTTCTGCTCCTGTTAGGAAAGTATTTCCTAAAAAACAAATGATTGACACTTCTGTTTTTCATCCCTGGCTTCACTCCTAAAGTCTGCCTGCTAGCTGGACATTAATTAACAGAAAAATGTAGTCCTTCAAACTCAATGTATTCAATCCTCAACATCTTCCCTAACAAAGTCAAACTCATCATGCACTGTGAAAGTCACCTAATGAATGGGCCGTACCCTTATTCTTTGTTGGACTCCAGCCTTATGGAGATCTATGCTTATAATCAAACTCCTAGGAATAGGATTTTGAGCCCTCTAAAGAAGCACCAGTCCAAGAATTCAGCACTCCTGGTCCCAACACTAGAATTCTTTGCATTAGCTTCAGCTCTTTACATTTTCTGTCCTAGCTGTTACACAAAAGTCCCTGTGATTTTACCATACGAATAACTCTCCACCATCAAACTGCCCTTTTCCTAATTGAAGTCCTTATCACCTTAGAGTTGAACAAAGAAGCATTCAGTGTTTCTTCTAATTTTATCTGCCCTACCCCACCCTACACATAGATCTTTGCTGTCATAGGGCTATTTTCCTAAATCATGAAGGTACAGTCACATTTCACCATCCTGCTCATAAACTTCAAAGCTGCAAAATATTGCTGAACTATTTTAAATAACATCTGAGATCCCTACAGTTTAGTGTAGCTTCACATTTGGAGCCCACTAAATGAAAGGCAGCCACATATTCCATTCATGGTGCACTACACTCAGTTCTTCTAAATACTATTTATTTATTTATTTATTTATTTATTTATTTATTTATTTATTTATTTAGTGGGTGCAGGGTCTCACTATGCAGCTCAGGCTCATAGTGATCCTTCTGTTTTCTATTTTCAGACTCAGTAGTGCTGGGATTACAGACATGCGCCACCACGCCCTGACTCCATGGCCAGCTCAGTGTGCCCAGAGGGCAGGGCTGGAGCAGCCAGTAGTGCCGGGGATAGAACCTCAGTCTCTGCCCTTGCCTAAACAGCTGCTTAGTCCTCTGAGTTATCTTGCTAGCCCCTAAATACAATTTAGATGTTACTATTTCAAAACCATTCTCGCCCCAGGTACGTATGTCAAAAATCCTTTGTTGGCTGCCACCACATCTTCAGGCAATCTGGGTCTGAAATCACTTGCTGGGACCCAGAATAATTGGAATTCATGGGAAACTAATCTCAAAGGAAAGAGTCAGATAATAGCAAAGTTTAAGACTAAATAACAGATTTGTGTGTGCAGGAACCTTGAGAACTGAAAAGGAAAATCAAGTGCAAAGCTTACAAAATTCAATAAAGAAAAAGACACCCCAAGTCTGTAGAAATTTGGTTTAATGCTTCGTTGGAGGACCAGACTACTTCTATAAATCTTCTCATAAGCTAAGGCCTCTGTAAAGCTAACGCCTGACAGAACATAATTCGGCACATTCAAGGCAGGTGATGGTTAGGAAATGTCATTTGCCTAGAAAATAAGAAACTATTTCTCTTATGTTGACTAGCAGATTGGTTTTCAATGTTTTTGGTCACATTTGTTTCAAAATGTTCTCTCTTTTGCAGACTTTTCTAACTCTTAAGATTTTTTTTTAAATGAAAAAAAAAAAATACTGCTATTCAAGGAAAGCTAAAACCAGCATAGGCAATTTTATATAACTAGGCTTATCCTAGCATGTCGGGTCACCTTACTTCCTCAGTGAGCAAGCACTAGTTGACTACTGGAATATTTCCATTTGTTACAGTCTCATTCCTCGAATGTCTATAGTGTCTGTAACCAAGAGCAAATTATCACTGTAGGGTATTAATCATCAGTTTTTCTCAGTGCCAAGAACTAGAGTGAAGCCCCTCTTTTACTTTAGTTTCTTTACAGAATGCCATGTCAATGAATAGTTCTTCATGGGCAGACTCTTCCTGTCTGGACAGTAATTTAAATGCTCATACATTGAACTTTGTAAAAAAAAAAAATATGTGTTTCTCCCAATAAAGTGTGCTGTTTCAGTAGTTTGTTAGTGTTCTGAAATTTAGTGCTGAAGGATAAATTCACATACCATAATATTTTATGTGTCAAACCATACTAGATTATTAAAATTATCCAAACTTTTTACCATTTGAGAATATTTATGGGAATGTTTTTAAAAGGTTAATACAAATAAATGCAGACTATAATGTGACCATGAGTTAATATATAAATTCTATCAACACAAAGTATATTTTTCCAAAACATATGTAGCTTTCCATGTGGAGGGATATTTTACTTTGAAGAAACTATGTGTAAGCAAATTATATCCAAGCTTTTAATTCTTTTACAGAGCCTAAGACACCATATGACACAGGAAAATGGATGCTAAATGAAATTAAATGGGCATCAAGGAATTAAAAAAAATTAACAAAAGGAAAAAAGAAAACAATTTTTATCTACTAAAGGATAGAAATTGTATGAAATGAATTTTGACTCACTAATGAAAAATTCCCTAGATATCCTGAGGAAAAAAAAATGCACTGTTAGCAAAAAGAACAATTTAAACCAACTAAGTAGAAGAAAACTGGAGATCAATGAGATAAAACTATTAAAATTCTTTGATGCAGAAATGTATGGGTACAACCACTATGGAAATCAGCATGGAGATTCCTCAGAAAACTAGGATTAGAGATTTCATTCTACCCACCTATTCCCCTACTGGGTATTTTTCATTAAGAATTGAAAATATCATAGCACAGTGATACATGTCCACACATGTTTATAGCGGCACAATTTTTAGTAGCTATATCTTGAAAACAACCTAAATGTCCACCAACTGAGGAACAGATAAAGGATCTCTGGTATTTTTACACAATGGAATACTACTCAGCTATAAAGAAAAATAAACTTGAGACTTTCATAAGTACGTGGGTGCAATAAGGAAACATAGTTGTAAGTGAAATAAATCAGACTCACATATGCACATGTTGTGAAAGGGAAAGAAACTAATCAACAGGAAAGAACAATTGGGATGGGAGATATATATATAATTCTGCATGCCTATATCTTGTAATCTGAGCAACTACTTTAAGATAAAGTATGCAGTATAACAACCATTGCTAATTTTCTATCACCATGTTTTGAAATTCAATATCATTTTCATTGTTTTAAGACTTGTTGAAATTTAGAAAAAGGAAATCTATGAATTTTAAGAAAGTAGATAGCTGAAACTTAATCTTGGGTGTTCTCATTAAATGTCATTTCCTGGGCAGGTGGGATAGCTCAATGGACTAAGCTCCTGCTTCAGCAAGCACAAGGACTGGGGTTTGAACTCCAGCACCACATGCCTTGCTGGTCCTGTCCCCAGGTGAGCTTCCCACCCAGACCCAGGTGTGGTGGCACATGTCTGTAATCCCAGCACTGGGGAGACTGAAAACAAGAGGATCCCTGTGTCCCTGAGCTGTATAGTGAGACGCTGCACCACACACACATACATACATACATATATACATACGGATCATTTCCTCCATTCTTTGAAATCTTCAACAAAGCACATTGTGAACAAAATTTGGGGGAGTAATGGATTTCACGTGTGACCAGAAAGACAACAATGTGTCAAATGCAAATACAAATTCAAAGAAAATGGTGATGTAGGACCTTGGAAATCAAGAGTTAACGTTGCTCATAATTCATGAAGATGTTAACATCTGAACACAAAACACTTTTCCTGGTATTTCATTTGGCCATAAGGGCACAGAAACTCCCTAGGTTCCCCTTCATCAATTTAAAATTTTTGAAAACCTACTATGTGGTAGAAACCCCTCCAGGGTACCAGATGGATCCTCAGGCCTGAGGGGAAAGCACTTGGGATGGGACCACAGAGCCCAGACAAGATAGAAGGCCCTGGCAGTGCCACTCTGAGTGCAGTGCAAAACCGTGGCAGGTTTTACAGTGGAAGGACCACTTTACCTGACCTCATATTTGAACTGACCTCTGTCCAAGATGTTAAACAAAAATCAAACAGTAGCAAAGAGGAAGCAGGAAGGTCAGTTTACAGAACACTTCGAAGACTCCTAGAGCCAACCGGGAGAAACTGCTGGCCATGACCTGGGTACTCACAGAGGAGGTGACACACTGAGAAGGAGTCTTCATCTCTTTTGTAGATAAAGGTGAGAGGAGTTGTTAATAAACTGTAATGGGGTGAAGGGCAAATATAAGACTCAAAGAACATCCTAGACTTTTCATGCTAAGCTTCTGTAAAAATGAAAATCAATTCTGACTCAACAAGCAGGAACTTTTTTATACTCTAGAGAAGACAGTAGTCAAAATATACCATTGACATCATCAAAATATCTAAGAATTTTTCAGCTGCTTTAAGTATGTTTCTTTCTTTATTCTCTGTTTTCTCTTGAACAATAAAAAGAAAGCCAAATTTTCTCCAATTTTAAACTGCTGAAACTCTTGGATTAATATTTTACTGGGATTTCAATGGCACGGAGGAACATTCCATGAATGTTCATTGAAAACAAGTAATTTGTTTTTACTTTAATTAACTTTTCAGCAGATTTCCATTATTTGAAGGGAATCCTTGCCCTAATTTATGAGCCAATAAAATTTACAAGTTCCTTTAGAGTCAGATTAAAGTGGCACTGAAAACGTATCTGTAAGATAGAGTCTGCATAAGTCTTACAGTGTAGAAAGAAAGCAATCAATCAAAATGTTGGAACAGGTTATTAGAGCTGCACTGGGCTGCTTAAGGTCACGTAAGACATGCTAACCTCTGAGCTTCCTCTCCAATTTGGGAATATGAAGTTAAAACCAGATCCCAAGTTCGAAGTGAGTCAGTGTATTCACAATGACATAAAATCACTTCCACTCAGACATTACAGATAGTTGCAGTACAGTCTTCCTAAGCAATAAAAGTGCACTGTGACCCTAGAAAAAGTGACTGCGGTCAGCTTCAGTCCAACAAGGTGAGGACTTGCCTCCTTTTGAAGATGCCCAACCTGTTCAGTCACGACTCCATCCAGCTCTCCAACAGAGTTGCTGACAGAATCCTGCTGTCCGCCTCCTCTCCTGCTCCTGAGGGTGGATGAGGCCCTCAGCTTCCCCAGCCTTCAGCCAGACAGTTTCCCCAGCTGCAACTTTACCCTTGTGCTGCAGAAAGAGAGCTCCAGCCAGTGCTAAATGATCAGGGCCCTCTTAGGCCCAGTACTTATTACTGGCCTTTTTGCCAGTGTTGCAGAAAATGTTTACATTTACTGGTGGCAGTTCTGCACATCTAGATTTTTTAAGCTGTCTGTAGAAGTCATGGGCCTGTTTCAAACATCCTGGTTTTTAAAATTATTTGCATAACATGCATAAAATTAGTATAGGAAATTAATGACCATGGAATGCTTTTCTATCTACAGTACCCTTAGTCTAGGCACAAAGGTATAGCTCTCAATGATGCCTTCTGGTCACCATGAAAATCTATTTTGAATTACAATTTAAATCTCAATTTTCTATCAAAAAATCTGACCCACAGTCGTTATCAGTCACCAGAGGCTTTAAGTGAATTGAGAATCGAGAACAGTGTTGACAATGTCAGGCATCGCAAGGAAGTGGCTCAGTGGCCCATTGCCTGGCCAGGCGCACACAGAGCCAGCTGATACACCTGTCCCAGCATTTCATAACCCACAGCCCCAGCACGACCTGCCACAGAGCCAGAGCAAGGTATCTGTGACCATCATTCTATTTTTTTGTAAAAAAGGTGAAATAAAATTTCATAACAAGATGATAGGAAAATGACAGTAGTTAATATATTGCATATTATCTTTAAAATAGTTACTTAGATTATAAGATGTGGGCATAAAATTTCTCCAGTTGATATTAGTACAAACTTTCCTATTCTTTGAACTAAGAGACACTGGCGGCAAAGCCCCAGACCTGACCTGTCCTAAACTCTCACACCAGACAGAATGTTTGTCATGTCTGTCTCTTGTAGTATCAGAGTGTACGATGACCCCCTGAAGCCCCAAGCTCATTTATATTGAACAGAGCTAGATTTTATGCCCCGGGGGTGCCAGGGAGATGGCTCAGTGGAATAAGAGCTTCCCTAGCAAGCGCAAAGGCTTGAGTTCAATCCTCAGTGATTCATCCCTAGGCCTGGACTCAGTGTGGCTTAGCTGTTCCCAGATGCTGATGGCAAGGAGAAAGCAAGGGACCCCAACACGGGGCCACGCACAGTGTGTGCTGAGCGTTTCAAGTAATATTGTTTAAATTTAAAAAAAAAAAAATTTCTTGCTCCTTTATATACAATGCATAAATGGAAGAACTGAGGCCCCACAGTCAGCTACTTTCCAGCCGTGCCTTCCGCAGCCCCTCCCCCACTCTTCTGCAGCTGCGCCTGTTCGGGGTCTGTTTGCCAGACATGACTGGAGCTTCAGACTTAACGAGAAAACATGGTTATGTGAACAGCATACCCCTCCCCAACAAATATGTCGTGGTTCCCAGAAAAACTGTCCAGGAGCGAAGATGACCTGGACTGTCAGTCCCAAAGGAGAGAAAATACTACTCACAGTCTCTCCATAACCGATTCCAAGCTCTTTGAGACCAGCAGGGCCACCTGTCATAGGTGACACTTACTTTATTTATTTATTTATTTATTTAATGATTTGAGAGCCTCACATTTGTTTATTGAGTCCTGGCCAGTTTTGTTTCACTTCTGCTTTAGGAAAAACCACATTGCTATAATTTAGCAGTAAATGATTTCTTAAAATTTCATTGACAGATTTTAGATGTGCACAATTCACGTTCATTACAAGGAATTTCTACCTGTCCATAATACATTTTGTTTCTTCCCCCCCCCCCGTGTCCCTCACTGCCCTTAAGAGCCTCTTTCCCTCTTTCTTTATAAAAGCTTTGTATCTATTTTCACTTCTGTTCTCTTTTTTTATTTCTCTTGTCCTTCCACCCTTTCTCCCTCTCTCCCTTTTTCCCCTTCTGTAAATGATGTTTGAATCATTAGCACTTGAAGGGAGAAGAGAAATTCCATGAAGTGAGAACAAATCATTGACGATGTCCGTAGTGCAGGTCATCTCTCCTCGGAATTAGCACCAGCCCCGTTGTTCATTTTTTTGTCTGGGGGAGGAAAACAAACGACAAAAGCCAGACCTGTGTTCTTTTAAGATGCTGATGCTCAGGTATTAAGTGACTGAGAAGCTCTCGTAAAATTGCACACTGGCAACATTTCATGATCTTGACAGGCTGATAATTTTGTTTGCTGCTGATGTATTCTTAAGAAAACTTTCTATTCTTTGATATATCATTTGTCTACAATCTTTCATCCAGAAAAAGCTTATATTCCTCGCTATGAGTGCTAATTGAGGGAACATGTTTACTGTGAGAATGCTTTTAGTCCAAAACTCAATTGATGAAACCACATTTATACGGATAAGTGACGAGACCCAGGAAAGAAGTGTCTCTGTGAGGACTATTCCTGCGCTCCTTTCGACCTGCTAATGGATGTGAATTTCTTCCTCCCTTAAAATAGAACTTGAGAAAAGTTATTCTTTAAGAAATGTGTTTTGGTATTAATGGCACCAGAAGCAGCAGAAACATATCACATATATTTTAAAGTAGCAATGCATTTTACTTGTCCTGAGTGATTTTTTTTATACATGCTGGTCTGATTTATTTTGTATAACATAGTTAAATGGAAAGAGAGAACTTAAGTATTAAACAATGAAGAGAGACAAAGGAGAAAAGTTAGGAAACATGGTAGGGGCAAACTATACCTTTATATAAACAAGATAGACAAGACAATGGTCCCAATAATTTCCATTAGGTTTTTTTTTTTTTTTCTCATGACAAAGTGGTCCTTTATTTACACTTTTGTGAAGTTAGTAACATGTGACACTAGGTTGTTTAGAGACTAATAGCGGACCTTAACCAGACAGAATGTTTATATCAGGAATGAGGTGGCTTGTTTGCATTAAGCACTGAACCTGGTCCCACCTACGTATACGTGATCCATTTCCCAGTTTTTATGACTCCCATCATATCCTCCTCTTTCATTTTCTTTTGTCAGAGGTGAGTGTTCCACTGCAGATAAAGAAGCAGTGTTTGGAGAAGGTTTTAAACCCTTTCATACTTGACATCAGTTCAAATATTGTAGATACTTGACTTCATCAAAATAACCCAATATAGTCCGTAAGCAAGGCCTATATAAGACGAAATGTAACTTTTGTATCTGACAAGGTCAGTCAAATCCCCTCAGGATTTACCCTGAAACCCTGTACCACACTTTGTAGATCCTTTTTCAGTGTCAGCCATGTGGATGAGTCACAGGGATTGCTTGACCAATTTACTCTCTATGAAAACCTGAGAAAATGTTTTCTTTCCATGTGACTCTCTTTAGGCACATTCCACATCACTGATTACTTTCTTCTGTGATCCCATAATCTCCTTGAACAGAAAATCTGGCACACCACTGGGTTACAGGATATTACAGTACAGGTTCTCTTATGTCTTAAGTCCTCACTGACCTTGAAAGGCTAAGGCCAAAATGTTGGCTTATCCTTGTAGCTCCTCTTTTTCTCTAATTTTTAGTCTGCAAACTTAAGTTTTTAACAGTCCTGAAGAGAAGCTTAATGATATTGTTACCTATAGCAAGCAGTTGAGCTTAACCTCACTATCTGTCTGAATATCAAACATCTTAGACATAATGTGGAACAGGTATTTTCCATCAAGTATTGATATGTCAAACTTTAAGTCCCCACAGAAAG
>PVKA01013634.1:0-54468 GCA_004027165.1 Ctenomys sociabilis | reverse complement strand
TGAGCCCATAATATTAAGCTGAGCTGTAAATGGATATGGTCGACAATTTCTTTGAATAACTCCCTATGGTTGCAGAATGCTGGACTGTGTTGGATTGTGGTGTCGAGTTCAAGCACCTAAGGTAGTTGAATGTCAATGGAGTGCCCACTTTTGACAGGTGTAGACAAAGGAAGGGTTGTAGAAAGAAAAAAATCATCCTGTGTGTGTATAGACAGTACAGTTGGGATAGATAACGCTGTGCTTCTACATAATTCTATGAGAGGCAAGATCTGCACTACTGGTGGTGGGACAGAATATTATGTCGGCTTTTAGTGCTATGGTCATCCACTAGGTAAATAATTATTGAATCTTTGATATAATTCAGCTATATAAAACCTGTAAATATAATATCATGTATGCACCTTGTACAATACCAAAACGTTATGAAAACAGTTTGCAATGTATTATTTCATCGACTCTGTATGGTTATGGTATTTTGAAACTGTCTGATTGACATTTGTATTTCAATAAAATAAAAATAAATGGAAAAAAAAGAACATTGAAGGAACTAAAATATTTAACAACCATCCTAACAGAGAAAGTAAAAGATCCTTACATTGAAAACTATAGTACCCTATAAAAGGACATCAAAGAAGATAGCAGAAAATAGAAAATTTGTATTTTTAGCTCCTGATCTTGGGCAGGACAGAATCAGCATAGTAGACATTAACTTCACAGTGAGTACAGAGTCCAAAAGTTTTATACAGATTTAATATAATCCCAATCAAAATACCATTATTGTTCCTCACAAAACTAGAAAAAAAATTCCTAAAAATCATTTTGAGCCAAAAGAGACCCAGAATAGCAAAAGAAATTCTGGACAACAAAAACAAGCCAAGGGGCATCACTTTCTCCAACTTAAAGTTATACTAAAGATCTACTACAATAAAAACAGTATGGAGCCAGGGAATTAATTCAGTGACATAAGTGTCTGCCTGGCAAGCACAAGATCCTGAGTTCAATCCATCCTACCCCCATCAAAAAATACAGCATGATATTGGCAATAACAATAGACCTGAAGACCACTGGAACTGATTAAAGTGTACAGAAACAATTCCGAACACACTCAGCCACCTTATCTTTGACAAAGGGGACACCTATGATCATTAAAAAAAGATAGCCTCTCTAGTAAAAAATCCTGGAAAAACTGGCTTTCCACATGCTAAAAACTAAAACTCAATGCAAGTCCGTCTTTTGTGTGTCAAAAATTTCAGTGTTAAAACAGAGACAGTAAAAGCTGGAAGTGGGAAAATGTAGAACTCTTATAGATATAGATGTAGGCAAAGACTTCATGAGTCTACATGAAGAGTTCCATAAGATTTTTAGATGATTTCTCAGAAGAACTTTTATAGGCCAGCACTTCTGAGGTGATATATTTAAAGTACTGTAAGAAAATATTGCCAATTTTAAGTAATTGCAATATAACTATAATTATAATTTCTCATTTGTAATCATCAATAATGCTACCATTCAAGTAAAAAATGAAGAAATATTTGCCTAAATAATATTTAATGGAGTTTATCTCCACTAGAATTACTATACATTCATAGTTAAAAGGCATCCTTCAAGTTGAAACAAACATACATTATATGGCAACCAACAACTTACAGAAATATGAAGCCCTGCATTAGATTCATTTCTCTCATTGTTGAGCCAAACTTAAAAGCAGAAAGGTTTATCTAGCTCACAGTTTGTAGAGGTTTCAGTCTGTATTGGCTGTCTCCAAGACAGAGGGACATCACATAGGAAAAGCAGTTCATAGTGGCAGAAGACAGAGGAGCAACAAGAGAGAAGACAAGTTCTTTCCATCCTTTACACTGTATCCATGCTACCATGATTAGGGCAGTAGCAAACCAATCAGCATATTGATTTAGTAATCACCTACCTTAATACTAGCAGTGCACCATGAATCAATCACACACTTGAGATTCAGTCACCTTTGAAAAACCCCACCCATGACTGCATGAGGCTTTTAGGGGACATTTGGATACAAGCTGTCACAAGCTAGACAGCTAAGTTATGTAGAAATATGATATGCATCACTTTTTAGACTAGGGATCAAATTCAGGATCTTATGCTTGCCAGGTTAAGAAAAAAAAAAAAAAAACCATGATAGAGAAAGGTGGGCCCTCAAGGGAATCAGCGCAAAGATGAGAACACACTCCAGCTGTGGCTAGAGGCACAGGCCTCGAGACAAAGATGAAATGACCAAGCCTATGTCCTTCCTCAAAGGATAAGTAATAACCTGAAGAATATATTAACTTGAAGAATATATTATAATTAGTATCACATGGTCTAATAGGCAAGTGAGCAGAACCTCCTGATCCATCTCGTCCTAAAAAAGGTCTCTGTTCTTGTCATATAGACTTGCTATGTGAGTTGATTTTGCACTGGAAAAATATGGCCTAAGCAACTATACTTGTAACTTTATTGGCTTATCACAGTTTTAATTTACTTCATACCCATTTTGTGATTTTGGTCATTAAACTTTCTCTGAGAGCTGGACTTTTGGCAACCCATTTTTAAATCCTCTTCTATCAAAGAAGCTATGTTTCTCCATAAATTTTTCCTACTCTCAACCTTTGCTGTTCCTTAGAAGTCATTCTTCAATTTTGAGGAGTAAGAACTCAGCATAGCTGACATCTAGGAGGTTGAGAGTTACATTTTTTTCTCCTACAACAATACTATAATGGTGGTATGTGATTAAATTTTAATTAAGAAATGGAAATAAAAAAAATATATGTATGTATATGTATATATTAACCAAAATGCACAAAAATGTAAAGAGATATAATAGTGGCAACAATATAATAATAAAGGAGTGGGAAAAATGTAAGGTACAATTTGTGTATGCAACTGAAGTTAACTTTATAAATTTAAAATACGTTGTTATAACTATGACTCATGTAATTCCTACAATAAATTATCACAGAAAAAATGAGGATGAAATAAAAATACATGACTATAATAAAATGAAATAAAAATCAAAATATGTGAATATCAAAGAAACGAAAGAGAGAAATCAGTGTCACACAGGTAACAAGGAAAGAATACAATAGCTATAAGACACATATAAAACAACAAAATGACAACATAAACATTGCCTTCTCTATTAGTAACCACATGTAAATAGACAAAAATCTCCAATTGAAAGTTATATAATGGCCCAATGTTTTGAAAACAACTTTTCTTGGTGCTACTGGATATTGAACTCAGATGTGGTTTTTTTTCTTTAATTCTGAGAAAGGTTCTCCCTGATTTGCCCAAACAGTAATCCTGCCTCAGGCTCCCTTGGTGCTGGCATTATAAACATGTGCCACTATAGCTTGTATTAAAGAAGTGTACAACAACAATATCCAACCATATTCGAGGTACAAGAAAACTCACTTGAGATATAAGGGCATAAGATAGACTGAAAGTGAAAAACTGAAAAAAAGACATTTTATGTCAATAGCAGCAAAGGATGATAAGAGTATTTATTTACATCAAATAAAATATATTGAGCAAAAACTGTCACAAAACATAGAAAAAAGGACTATATAATGATAAAGGACACTCCCTAGCAAAGTATAATAATTATAATATATATGGATCTATAATAATATACACAAATAGGTCAGTCAAACACTGACAGATTTGAAAGGACAAATAGATATGGATATAATACTAATAGGAGATTTTAATACCATTATCTTAATAACCAATAGATCACCCAGGCAGAAGATCAATAAAGTAACTGAGGATTTGAATAATCTTATCTACTAATTGAACCTAAGTGACTTATATAGAACATTTTACCCAATAATAGCAGAATACATATTTTTTGCAATTAGACACAGAAAACTTTGTAAGTTAAGTAACAGGTTATACCAAAAAATATGCCTGAGAAAATTTAGGAAACCCGAAATCTTAGGAGGTGTCTTTTCTGAAAACAATGGAATTAAACTAGAAATCAATATCAAAATGAAATCCAGAAAATCATAAAAAATGTGGATGTTGAACATTCAAGTAACATTTGTAAACGCTCAGAAGATGAAAGCACCTGCAAGCAGGAGCAGGGTCCGGGAGTTTGATCCCAGTAACTGCCCTGCTGGCCCCACCCCCGGGGGGCACGGAGACAGCAATTGAGACTGCAAGTGGTGGTGCATGCCTGTCATCCCAGCTCTTCCGAGGCTGTAAACAGGTGGATCACTATGAGTCTGATGTAGTAGTGAGACCCTGAACACCCTGTAGACCCTTCCCTAAAATACAAAGAAAAAAAATTGTATGATCAGTGAATGAAAGAAAAACATCCTATGAGAAATTACAGAATATTTTGACAAACCAAAGCAAAAAGAGAACTATAAACCAATATGCCTGATGAACATAAATGAAAAAAAATCCTCAATAGGATACTATCAAACAAAATGAAGCAAACCATCAGAAATATCATGAATTATGACCAAGCGGATCCACCCCAGGAATGCAAGGATGGTTCCTTAAATGCAAATCAATAAGTGTAATCAACCATATCAACACAAAGAAAGGCAAGAATCACAGGAACATCTCCATTCTTACAGAAAAAAGGTTTTTTTCATTGAAAAAAAAAGGTTCTGCAAATATTGATTGGAAATTTTTCCCCAATATATGAACACATATTATATGTTCTCAATAACTATTTAAAAGATAACAATATGCAATATCATAACTATTGCTATTTTCCCAATATTTTGTAATGAAATTCTGTTTTACCTTTTTCCCAAAGAATGAAAAATAAACAATTAAGAATACTTTAAATAAAAACTCATAAAACTATTTAATAACTTAGCTAAAAAGACAAAATATTGTATATTGAAGACTTAAACACAGTGGAGCAATAAAAGATACAAGTGAATAAAAAGCATTCACTTTACTGGATTGAAAGAGTTAATACTGTTAAATATTACTTCAAGTGATCTCCAGATTCAATATAGTCACTATTTGAATCCCAACGAGCCCTTTGGAGAAATAGAAATAAGCTCTTAAATTCGTGTGACATCTCAAATGACCCTGAATAGACAAAACAGTCTTGAGAAGAAGACATAAACATGTCTTCTTTGGAATATCAAGCCACATTATAAAACTTCAGTGATCAGAAGGTTATGATACAGCATAGACAGATGAACAATTAAACTTAAAAATACCCCCAATAATCCCCAACATATACTCCTAATGCTATTTGACAAAGATGTAAAAGTTATAAAATAGATTTGGTTGCTCTCTATTACATTTCCATCATGACCTGAAATTTTCTAGATAGTAAATAATTTGCAATACTTTGTTTCTCATTTTCTTGACACCCATACTTGAAATATATTAATTAATAACTGCCACAAATTGAAATTAGAAGTGTGAAATAATACTACTGTATTGTGAAAAACACTTGTCTCCATAAACTTGTTATATATAATAAAACATGGTGCAGATTTGAGACTGTTCATTTCTTTCATCTCTCTTGATAATTATACCAAATTCATAGGTACACTCTTGCCTGTAATTTCTATTGTAGAATAATACAAAATCAAATAGGCTTTGTGTTCAGCAATCCAGATTGAACAACCTAAAAACCACTCCAGTCATGTGACAGATTTGTTTGATATCAGAAATATAATATTAAACCTCCTAAACATGATTCAGAAAATTAAAATCTATGAAATTAGTCAGTGTATTTCAAGATAACTGAACTTAATAGCAAAGATTTAATAGTCATATGCAATATGAACTTCCTTATTGAACATTTAGCAGGTAAATGGAGACAATAGTGTCCCCAAATGACATATAGATACTTGAATTATTAGCACATTGATGGGTTCAAAGATGAATTTGATAATTTTATAAATAATTGTGAATTCACACTACCAAGTGATCATATACTTGACAAAAATGAATTTTGGCTTGTGTCTAGGAGAAAACTCAGCAATCAAGCACCTTGCAGGATAGCTCAAGGACCTGAGTTTGATCCCCAGTACCACATGCCATGCTGGGCCTGAAGCCCTGGGCATACAACTGTGCTGGCCCCGAAACTGGGCGTGGTGGTGCACACCTGTAATTCAAGCACTGGGGAGGCTGAGTTAGGAGGGACACTGTGAATCTCTACTGCGTAGTGAGACCCTGTAACAAATAAGTAAATAAATTTTTAAAAAGTTATTTCTGTTCTTTGCAGATATAACTGTCATTGTACAGGATTGTGACTGTAGTTAATGACTATATCTTCTATTCCTAAAAATTCCAAAGTGAGCAATGTTAAGTATTCCCCTCATAAAATGATTAACTGAGATAGTGCATTTGTTAGGTAGTTATACTCATTACAAAATTTACATGTATTCCAAACTATCATGTGGAATTAAATAAATAAATAATGTTATCTGTCAATTAAAATGTGAAAACAAACTAGGAAAAAATTCTAAAGTTAATAAATTGAATTTTATTCAAAAAGGAAAGAGAAAAATGAAAGGGTAACTGGTAAACACTGTAATCACCAGCAAAATATGGATTTGCTACCTTTAAATAACAATGCAGACTCACAAATTATTATAGATTAATACTGTTAACCTATTTCATGGAAAACTTTGGAATAATGGGACCTTCAAATAATCTGAAGTCCAGTTAATATTGACAAAATTACAAAGTCAATAAACCTAATGAATTATAAATTATAAGCATATGCCATTTACATTAGTAGTACTTTTTCTGGAAAATGTGTATCTACTTTTTAATTTTTCACTATGTTTTCATCTGACAGGTTCTTTATATACATAGGAACACCAGACAATTTTGATTCCCGTTGTGCTAATAACTTAACATAAAGGAACATAATCTTTAATTCTAATATCATCCAAACATGCATCAACTGATGACAAGTGCTTTTAAAGAGCCTAAATCAGTATGTCTGATGAGAGTTAATGTAACAAACACTATGAAGATAGAAGAAGAGCCAGCAGGACTCACTCTGATGCTAATTTCAGAAGGTGCCCTCCGTAATATTTTAGAATAGAAGGTGAGAAAATAAAAGCATCGTGAAACTGGCTTTTACAATAGCCAAAATCATCATGTCCCAGGCAAAGGAAAATAGAAGCAAGTTGTTGTCAGTGTGATTCCAGAGGTACTTTTCCTTATAAAATGTCTCTAGGCTTATCTGGTCCCAAGAGAAATCAATTGTATGTTTGGTGACAAGATAGCCTTTGCTTTAGACTGTAGGTGTTGACTTACCTTTTCTTAGAGCACTTACTTTTAACTGTAAATACTTGCTATACTTTCTTGATAAAGAAAGATCTTTTTTAATGTCTTTTATCAGTTTTACCTAGAAATATCATACTGAAGGAGTTTGGAGCCACCTCTCTGAAATGTAACCATCAAAGAGGTGGCCTTCACTGCCAGTCCCCACAGGAGGGCAGGAGCCTAACAGCAGCAATCAGGCCTTTGCTTTAACTTGATCAACTACTTCCTGGTACAAAGATGTGAGAAAATTTATTTTTATTTTAAGGCCAATTAGCAATCACAAGTGGCCTATATTCTTCCACTGCAATTCTTAACTTTCTACTGTTTTAGTGGAACAGAATATAGTATTCATTCTTGGTTCCTGTTCTCTTTCTATTGTGAGAAACAGTATCAAAATATACATAGGGTACAATTTTAGTCTTTAGCAGGGGAGTCTTGAGGAATGTCATCTGTAACCTAGAAAGTAAAATGCTGCAGTATAACAATGGGAGCTGAGCAGATAACATACAGGGTTGAAAGTGACTCCAAGAGAGCCTAGAATTTCTTTGACTGATGGTTTTTAGATATTTGACTGTTGGTACCTGAACTTGGGGTGGTGAGGTAAGGAAAATTGTCACACTAGTTCTGTTATTCACCAGAGGAAAGTGTGTCATGAGTTGTGAGATATGTCCCCATCCTCCATAGCAGAGGAAACACACCTAAAGGCCAAAATACTGACGTATTCAAAGTGAAGAAAAAGGAAGTATTTACATAACAAGAGGGTTACCTGTGAGGTCCTAGTTGCTAATGACCTCAAACTAGGATTGAGATGGAACAAGGCTACTGGATTACTCTGCCTGGTATGTCCTTGATCCTATTTTATGTCCTTCAAGACCAATTAGTGTGGCTAGAAGTTGGACTCCCTTTACCCAAAAAGAAATTGAAATATATCTGCAAGTGAAACTGAAGATCCTGACAGTTTCCTTGTTATGTATCAAAAGACAAGCAATTAAAGGTAAAGTAGAGGCGGGTACAAGAAGCCACAAAAACCAAGCAAAGTAGTCATGTAAGTGCACGGTCGGGTCATATTGTCATCTGACCTAAATTCAAAGTGAAGCTTTTAACCAGACAGTGGTGGTTATCTATTAACTAGACAGAAGTGGTCACCAGGTTGTGACCAGCATGTGCTTCCTTTCAGTGATCCCCATCTGAGCAGACAAAAATATCTTACTTAGCTACAGTGTTCTTCATCCTTGGATCTTCAACATAGGGAACAATAAAAGAGGACCACTGCTGGCAGTGAGACCAGGGAAGAAACCTGGGTATAGCAGAGAAGTGATTGATGGCACCAGAGTCGCTGTTCAAGTCCCTTCACCACGCTTGAGTAACAAGGAGATTTACGATGAGCAGCCTATGCCAAACCAAACCAATGAGTAAAATTTAAAATAATCAAGCATATGTATTTCTTTTTTTAGGCCTGATCCTCTATAAATGTTGTGACTTGTTTAGACTTCCTAGTTTTACCACTATCTTTGCTTTTCCATCTTTGTGGACCAAAACCCTATCACATAAAATCTTGTACAAAAAATTTACCTTGATACTTACAACTTTCTTCACATTTCCTTTTTTTCCTACTTACTGGTTTCTTTTTGTAATAAACTTAGTAGTCCCTTGGATTTTAAAATGCCTTCAGTACGCTTATCTTTTAATCTGAGTGAATCCATAGATGTTTACATTCTGATTAGCACTGGGTGACCAACATACTTCTAAGTGGCCTGAATTTGGCTTGTTTTAGTTAAAACAGAAAGCAGCAGAAGAGCAAGTTAACCCTGTAACTGGAGTTTAAGAGCTGTCCCAATATGTGCTGCAATGGACTTACTAAAATTTCTAGGAAACTTTGTTCTCTCCTTTGGCTTTTCTTTTTTTTTCTTTTTTTTTTTTTTTTTTTTTTTTTTTTTTTTTTTTTTTTTTTTTTTTTTGCTTTGCTTTGCTTTTTTTCCCCACAGTACCAGAGATGGAACTCAAGACCATGCACTTGCCATGCAGATGCTTATGCTGCAGAGCTATGTCTCCAACTCCTTTGGCTTTCTTAGAGAAGAGTTAACATCAAGTTTTTAATCCACCAGGACCCAATGCAGACTATACAGAGTTTAAAACCTGTTTTTTTTTTTTCATCCAATACCCAGTTTGAACTTTGGCCTCATCACCTCAGAAATGAAAGCCAAAGTGTTCATCCAAAAGCACCAGTTTATCTGACATTTAGGAGCATAGGACAGCAACACCAGGTGGGAGTTGTCAGAGAATAAGAGTTTGAGCAACAGGAAGTTGACAAAAGACTGTAGGCAAGAGCTTCAGTACTCAGAACTACAGGGTAAAGGTTTTAGAATCAAAGAAAAGATCATGTGGCAAAGCAATTTTACCTCTTTTGCTCAAATGTAAAACATAGGTCTAACAAATGTGTGGAACTTTTTTTTCTGTATTTTTAGGGAAGGGTCTACATGATGTTCAGGGTCTCACTATTAGATCAGATTAACAGTGATTCTCCTTTTTACAGCCTCCCAAGAGCTGGGATTATAGGCATGCACCACCATGCCCAGTTTCAATTGTCATTTCAGCATGCCCACGGATGGACTGGCATGGCAGGTCCACAGATCAAACCCCCAGCCCCTGAGCCTGCTTGCAGCACTTTAATCTACTGAGCTATTTGGCAGGTCCAAATGTATGGAACTTTACTTGTGTCCATCAGAGGTACAACGCTCCATCCTACTACTGAATTATCCTTTCATCAGAGTTCTTAAAACAGCAGATGCTTCAATAGCCTTTTGCTATCTAACCAATGCCCACCAAAATCCAACCAAACAATTAAGTGAGGCAACAAGATACATGGTCAGCTCTTGGATCAGCTTGCTAAGAGAGGGAGTTATGTTAGATAAATGTGATTTGCTCCCATTAAAGCCTGCAGTGGTTTAAAGGAGCTGTATGTCCAAGGACCATCAGTCATGGAAAGCCAAGAGCATCAACAGCAGAGATGTTCCCCTTGCCAGTGGAAGGATCAAATCAGAAAGAAAATGCAAGTGAGAATGGGCAAGAATCCCTACACTTGCATTAGAGGGTGATCAGTGCCTTTTGCATCAGTGAAAGCTTTCCCCTGAGAAACTTCAGGACTGGTGACTGACTCATCATGTTTATTTGGTTGACAGGATCCCCATATTATTTTGAGCAAAAAGCTTCAAAATTAAAACAAAGAGCTCAGGTAAGCATAGATTTTACTTACCATCTTCTGGAATCCTAAATGAGCCCCCAGTAGGATACTAGAACACTGGGGTTATGTCCTAAAATGATGAAGAACAAAATCACAGATGAAGGAGGCCTAATAAAAATGTAAAAGATATAAAGAAAATAAAGTAGAATTCCCACTAGCTAGAAGTGGGTCCTTAGTAAGGCACCCAGGAAGATTCTTTGTCTCTAAATGTTTAAGGGATTTATAAGAGTTCTGCCATAATGTGTATATAATATAATCTTTATCCTACAACAGACTATATATATAATTTGTGCAGTGGTCTGCACAAATAATTCAGTAGTAGGATGGAGCGTTGTACCTCTGATGGACACAAGTAAAGGATGTCCCCTAAAATGCTCTTCTGGTTGTAGGGGTTTTTTTTTTGTTTTTGTTTCTTCTTTTTTTTTTTAGAGGTGGCTAAATCTAGTGTGAGACACTGGGATGAAAGGCACTTGATTACTGAATAAATCCATTGATTGGTTTTGACATAGTTCTGGCTAGGACTCAGGGTGTGAGTGCTACACCTGCCCTAGGGCAGGCAACCTGAGTACAAAATAAGGGACAGTAGGAGCTTTTAAAACATTTTTTAAATGTATTTATGTGGTGAGGGTTTTGCTATGTAGTTCAGCCTGTAGTGATCCTCCCATTCAAGCCTCCTCAGTGCTATAGTAATAGACATACACCACCATGCCCAGTGTTGGCCAGAACAGCATGCAGTACTGGGGATGTGACTTGGGTCCTTGCGCTTGTTTTTTCTGTCCCTTTTTGCTTTTGTTTCCTTCTGGGCCCCATGAATTGTTCCCCATGATGCCCTTCTGCCTTGGAACTACCTGATTATGGACTGAAATCCCTATACACTGTGGGCCAAATAAACCTTTACTGCTTTAACTCCAGTGTTGAATATTTTCTCTCACCAAAGAGAGAAAAGTAACTGAGTCCATGCCCAGAAAGGGCCCATGGTATGCTCTAGGGGAGGCTCCTCACAGCCAAAGGACACTCAGTAAATGTTTTTGTGAGATCCATGCATGTGAGGGTCATGGATCAACAGACTCTAGTGTGGGCTTCCTGGCTCCATTTTTAGCAGTTATCTCTACAGCTTAATACGAGCTTAACACCTGTTTGATGAATTCCGCTTACAGCTCAAAATGGAGAAGCATCTTTCTGTACATAGGCAATGCACATATAACCCTAAAGCCAGTTATAAATTTATTCATCCAAAAATTTATTTACTGTGTACCTACTATGGTCAGTCACCAGGGTACCATACATGTATGAACAAGATTGATCAAATTCTGCTCTTCTAGATTTTAACTTCCTGCTTAGGGTAGAATAGCCAATAAGTCAATGCAACAAAAAAGAAAATATGTGATAAGACCGCTATGAGCCCATTAAAATCAGAGAATTTTGCAGAAAATGGTTTTAGAATTTCATAATCAGATTGATATCTAGAGATGACCTAACAGAGGAAGTGGATATTTAAGCTAAGAGTCAATCACTTGAAGATGAAGGGAGAAGTGTGGATAGACCCTGAGGCAGAGGACATGGCTTAAATCCCAAGGATAATGGGAAGAGAATCAGTGAGGTATTCTTTGGGGGACAGAACTGGGAGCAGGGTACACAGTGAGTGCAGGAGCAAGAGGGGCGAGACCATTCAGGGCAGCACACTGGACAGTGACACTGGCAGCCAGGTCTCGGAGCCTGGATCCTGAGCATTGAAGAAAATCACAGCAGCCGTTGCTCAGTTAAGGAAGCATTTCACTATTTATTTTATAAATGATTGTACTAAATTTTCATTGGCCTAACACTTTAGCTCCACTGTATAGTGTGAGTGAACAACTGATGTTTAGAGAAATAGTGCAACCTCACCAAGGACTCACAGTACATAATGACAAAACCATAGTTTATAAGTTTACAAGTTTGTAAGTTTAAAATGAATTTATTGGGTTAATGTTATCTGGAGAATATGGAGAAAGAAGAGAGAAAATTAGCCATTTTCTATGTCCTCTTAGTGTTTCTCCCCAGTGGCTTCACAAACTAATTCTTGCTCCATGATACTCTGTGCTTTCCTCCTTGATTCAGCCCTCTTATGCTTCAGGAATTTCACAGATCTGGTTGTGGATCACTGACTGGGAGCCTCTAGCTCAGGCATCTCTTGCTCCAAACTGCTAAAAGAGGACAGATCCAAACCCAGGGAAATCATCCTCAGAGAGGTCATTCTTTGAGCTTACAAAATTTGTTGAATAATTATAAATTTACCTTTTTCAAAAAGGAACACAGACTTGTAAAACATGCACTTCATTACTATATAATTGCACAACTTTTAATACCCTGTTTATAAAATATGGTCAAAAAGAATACTAGCCTAAACATTCGACTCATTGCAACAACCCAATTCTCCATTCCCCAGAAGGTCTACCGCTAGTATAGGGTCTGCTGTCAGTAGTCTGCTCACACAGATCACTACTGCTTTTCATGTTAAACAGTGGATGTGGCTTACCTCATGCTGCAGAGCACAATGTAACCAAGACTGAGACTTCAATGCAATAGCATTCTGCAAACCAGCTCTCAAATTTTAAGAGTTCATCTAAAAATCATAGAAAGTTTATTAAAATAAACTCTTGATTGCAATTATATATATATATATATATATATATATATATATATATATATATATATATATGCTCTATTTTTTTTTCTCAATAGGAAGGACTCATTTAATGAAGAGAACATTCCATGGACTTTTATTTAAACACATGCATTTGAGTGTGGCTGAAGTACGGCAGCCTCTCTTGGTATGTCATCATTCTGAACTCATTTAGAATTCAGTGAAACATCACGGAGCATAATATATTCATTTGGTATCTATTTGAATGTCACAGTTATTTCTATAGATATTCAATTGTAATCCAACACTACTGGGCACTCAGGAAAAGCATTAGCCTTAATTTCTTTAGTTGTCCACTGCTGGAATTCATCTCCTGCATTTCAATCAGCACATTCACATGTTCAATTTATTCCTGATCTGAACTTTATATTTTAAAGCATCTCCTTTTATCCTGATTATCATATTGCAATGCAAATTACTTGATACACTGCGGGTCTGTTAAACTTGTGAGGAAAACTTATTATTTGTGCTGCCAAAGCCAGTGCCAGAGGGAAATCTTATAAAACAAGGGATTCCATGTTTAGGTATAGCTGAAAAATTAACTATCATAGGTTACTTAGCTTAGCTTACATTGTATTCATATACAGAAAAGACAATTATACTAAATAATACAAGCATTTTTGCCACTTTCTCATATTTAAACTCAACTACATCACTTTGAAATTCAAATATTTATGGAAAACTATTTCTTAAAAAGTGAGTTTTGAGAAAACTTTGCTATCTCACCTATAATGTAGCCTCTATATTTTCATGAAAAGAGTTAAGCATTGATACCAAGGGTTATTAAATGGTTCTGAAAGTGGACACAATGTCTCTGCTCTCTAATTCTCAGAGGTTTTACTTTCAACACAGGAACAGAAAAGTGGGAATGAGAATGTGACTGAAAAGGTTTCCATTCTAAAGATAAATATAGGGCTGGCCAGGTAGCTCAGTGGACTAACCGACTGCCTACGTGAGTTCAGGGACCTGGGTTCAATCCCAAGCACCGTATGCTGTACTAGCCCCATGGCCGGGGTGTGCAATCCCAGCACTGGGGAGGCTGAAAACAGGAAGATTACTATGAGTCCAAGCTGCTAGTAAGACCCTATACCAAATACATTAAAAATAATAGTAATAAAGATAGATACACAGTAATTATTGATCAAAATTACAATTACTATATATGTTGTATGTGTGTGTGCTAAAAGTTTCTATTATTCAATATCATAGCAATTAATGTGAATAATCTATATCTAAAATCTAAAATACTTTCAAAAAGAAAATCTTATACAGTACTCTAGTACTTCTCTAAAGAGATTAAGTATTGGATCTTTACTAGAATGAATCCATCACAAATATAAAAGGATGAATCTTACCACAGATTTTTTATGCATATTAAATGTAGTCACCCATTTTCAACTCTCAAGGTCAATTGATTGTTTACCAAGAAAACAAAGTTAAAATAAATAAGTCAAATTGAATTTATTCATACTCATTAGCCATGTAAGAAGAGATGCATAGATATATGCCACAATTATAACCAATAGATGCATAGATAATCACATAGACCTAGCTGCAGATTCAAGCAGATTTGTTCACATGTATTTATAATCACATACAGGGTCCTGGGTAGACACTTTATTATTCCCTTTGAGGTAATTCTAATTTCTTAAATCAGCTCCACTTTTTATTCCAATTTATTTTGTTATGGTAAGAACATCTATATGTAAGATCTAATTTCTTAAAAGTATAAAAAACACTATCATTGATTACCATACAGTATTGTACAGCAGATCCCTGTGCCCTATTTAACTGACGTGTTATGCAGGTTGACTATTCCCACTTTCAAACATAAAGGCTTTGCTTTCCTGACAACACTAAAAATTTTTAACTAACAAATAATTGATGCAGAATATTGTATTGTCCCTTTCAAATAGTATATTGGTTAAGCAGTAAGGGAAATAAACGTTGAGCTTTGGCAGGTATAATTATATAAGCTGAGATAATGAATTAATAAGCACACATATATACAAAAGAGTGTAGACAAAGTTGGTCTAACAGGGAAGGTGAGAATTGACTTCTAGACATTTGTAGTTTCTTTTTCAACTATTTCTCCATATGTTTGGGTTTTTAATTTTTAATTTTAAAATTCAATTCTTTTTTGTATTTTAGGGAAGGGTCTACAGGGTGTTCAGGGTCTCACCACTAGATCAGACTCATAGTGACGCCTATTTACAGCCTCCCAAGAGGTGGGACTACAGCTGTGCACCACCACGCCCACACCGTCTCAGCGCACCCCAGGGGTGGTGCTGGCACTGCAGGCCCCAGGATCGAACCCCCAGTCTCCCCCCTCCCTCCGTTTGCTAGCACATGCTTTAATCCGATGAGTTGTTTGGGTGGCCCTCTAATTCTGAGATCTCAATTGATCTAATTTTTAACTCTTTTGTATCATAGATATTTCAATGGCACATACTACCACAAGTTTATGTTATTTAATACATGAAAGGAAATTTGATATAACAATAGGGACCGGGGAGATGGCTCAATAGAATAAGCGCAAGGGCCTGAGTTCAATCCCCAGTTCGGTCAAAAGATTTTTTTTTTTTTTTTTTGATTTAACAATAGCAGTTTTCTGTTTGAAAGTTTTTCAACTAAAGTCATTCAAGTCATTCTGTAAAGCAGTTTTCCATCTAGAATATTGACAAGCCCTAGTTATCCATCATCTGTCTGTGTACCTATCTATCTTTATGTAAGTAATGTCTCATTAATTTTGTGTTTGCATAGTAAGCAATGAACCCAGCAATGATCACCACACTGAAGGTCCCTGCTTTTTTCCTTTTTATTTTGAGATGCAGTCTAAATTGCTATGTTGTCCAGGCTGGGCTTGAATTTGTGATCTTTGCCTCAGCCGCCTTTTTATGTTACTTAAAAAAATACTCACATTTTGTCATGACTTTTAAAGTACTATATCTCTAATTAACTAATTAATAAGTTGACTCTAAAATGTAACATTTTTCTTGTTTTTCAAGAATGAATTCTTTGACCTTGAGATGACAGGTACACCATATTAAAATTTCCATATTTACCCAACATAATGCTGGGGCCTTTGATCAATTTAAAATCACTAATACTTTCTGTCAGGTGATAGAAAAACAGTATTTTTAACAAATAACATTAACCTCTTGGCTAATGAGATTAATTGGTTTTGCTATGGGTTGGAGATATCTGTCCAGAGCAATTTCTGCTCAGAGGATTTCTCCTTAATCAGGAAGGGCAGACAAACATGTAATCACCCCTTCATCTTTTCCTGACTGTTTTCCAAAGTCAGAAAAGCTGGTTGCTCAGCAACACACTAGTATTTAAAACCCGTATCTCTCCATCTCTCCTGGTTACTGCAAGGCAAGCAGCTGACAGCTAGCCTAAGTAAGGTTGGACACCAGGAAGCTGTTTGGCTGGGCCACCTTTCCCGGGTGGGCAAGAGTGTCACCATCAGTGGAGAGCTCGGCAGCCACAAAATTGCACGGCTGCCCAATATCAAACACCTCTGTAATATCATTTACCAAGGCAGAGTGAGCCAAATTTCTTTTTTACTTTCTTTCTTTCTTTTTTCGGAACTGGAGATTGAACTCAGGCCCTTGCTCTTGCCAGGGAAGCGTTTATTCTATTGAGCCATCTCCCTGGCCCCAAGTGAGCTAAATTTCTAAGAATTAAAATTAACCAGCCAAAATCTCAGAACATGTAAAACTGTATTGCTTGGTATTATTGGATTACACTGTCAAGCACAGCAACATCTAACTTATCCATATTGCTATTTTTCTGTGTCTGCTTATCTGTACATTAATTTATGTTGGAGGGACAGTTTGGTTTTTAATAAGCAGATTTTATCATTAGGTTTTTCCTAATGTCAATTGTCTTGCTGTATCATTTGTACAATTGATTTTAGTTTGCCAGGAATTAAGATATTTTTTGGTGCATTCTGTGAATAGAAGAGCAGTCATGTCCATATGTAACTCTGAAATTGTTTAGGACTTTAGCAGGGAATAAACACTTCCCTGGCACCAGAAGTGCATCCCCAGTTCATACTTCCTTGAGAGACTTGCTGCCCTGCTTAAACTTATAAGCAAATGACAGGCCTCAGTTAACATGTTCATTTCAGAATTTAAATGAACCAAGATTTTGTAAAAGATAGATTCAATCTTTTTGTTGAAAGTAAAAAACAGAAGAATCTTACACAAATGCTCTATCAACAATGACTGAGGCACAAGGCCTTCCTCTGAGGTCCTGGGAACAATTATGGTAGAAACAGGTGCGTGGAGTGTACAATCTGAAAAAGCTGATGGACATTTACTTTTAAAAAATTATTATGTTCCAGGCTGGCAAGATAGCTCAGCAGACTAAAGCACCTGCTTTGGCAAGCTCAGGGACCACAGTTTGATCCCCAGCACCACATGCGCTGTCAGTCCTGCTTGCAGGGCAGGCTGAGCCTCTAGGGGCCTGGGTGCTGCATGCCTGAAATCCAAGCGCTGGGGTGGCTGAAAGCAGGAGGATCACTATGAGTCCAAGTTGCATAGTAAGATCCTGCAACAACCAAATATATTAAAAGAAATTATGTTCTTGTCACATTACACTTCTGTGAAATCCAGATGGTATAAGTATAGCAGTAAACAAGCAACCATCACCTTTGCTCTGAAGCAATTAAAGCTTCAGCTGGAAGAGGCAAAGACTAAACAAAGACACATTCATACATCACACAGTCGCCAAGGTTCCATGAAAATAAAGAAGCATAAGATGACACAGAAAGAGTGATGGCAGTGCAGAGGAGAGGCCTTCCGAGGGACTGGGGTAAAATTTTCTAAAACTGAACTACCATGATAGTTTTTACTATGTGGTAATAGAATATGACAGTATTTTTAATGTTTGACTGGTGACAACTTTTTGGCTCCGTCCCTGTTCCCTTCTCCCTCTCACCACATGTAAGAGGGTGATAAGACAGTCTGAGAGCCTTCCTTTTGTGCCAGTGGCAGTTCAGTTGATAGATGTCCCTGCCCTGCATGGAAACTCTCACTTTGCCTACTTTTTACCTATAGCAGAAACTGAAGCCATTTTTCAGAATCTTCTTTCAAGCCAGCTGGAAGCCTCAGCAGCTTCTCTCAGAAAGCTCTAGAATTGCAATTGACAACAACTCTATCTGTATGTTTTATATTATTTGTATTATTTTCTTATAAGATACTTAGAAGTTTCTGTGATTAAAGAATGAATAATCTTGTTTTGCTTTGTGTTTGCCTGTTTATTTATTTTTTGAGACAGGGTCTCACTCTGCAGTTCAGGCTGGCTTTAATCTCACTAGGCAGCTGAGGGCGGCCTATAATTCACAGCCATACTCTGTTCCTAGCATTCTAAGTGCTGGGATTTCAGGAGTGCACCACCACACCTGACCAAAAATGAATCACTTCACTGCCTAATTCAAATAAGACATCCACATGCAACACTTAGGAAAGTAAGAAGAGAAAGAACAAAATTGCAAGTATTTATTCCAAGTGTAAAGCATTTCAGACAAATCCCTACTATTTATATTTTGTTTCCTCTCCAAATTTTCCCTTTTGAATTTAAAATTTTCTGATTATGTCAAGAAGGAAAACAGACCAAGGTGCTAGTCTAGCTTTGGACTTTTGCTGTAAGTGTGTGACTCTTCACATTAATACAGAAGGCGCACTGCCCAGTCCATTTTATAGTCAAAAGCAGCATGCAAGAGTTAAAGAACCAACATTTCAGGAAGGTGATGGGCCAATTGGTGTAGAGAGCTGCGAGTAGCCACACCTTAAAGACACAGCCACACCTTAAAGACGGCGCTGGCTTCCTCTTTCATCCTCACCTGGGGGTGGATGCTCTCTATAGCAAATAACTTCTCGCTTTGGCTAAGGCTAAGGACTAGGGTGTTGCTTCTGTGTACCTGGACCTATCGGCTGTGCCTACGTGGCACTCCGGGGTTGGACGCCCACTGGTTCAAAAGCCATGAGCGGGCTTCCCCTGGGAGAGACTAGAAGGAAGAAGGGAGGAAGAGAGGAGAAGGAGGAAGGAGAAAGCAAGAAAGCTAGCTAGCAGGAGAAGTAGTATTGTATAGGGGTCCTGAATAAACCGTGGAAAGAAGAGCTGGTTGTCGCGTCTTCCTTGCCGGCGAGGTTGCGCGCAACAAACTGGCATGGGGAAAAGGGTGAGCAGGCAACCAGGAAAGCAGGAACAAGGCCAAAGCTTCCTTGTGCACTCTCAGATAAGCAGCAAGAATCTGAAGCCTCATGTCCTGAAATAGTAAGGGCATTTCCTGATAAATCATATTATGTAAAACAAATTGACAGGGCAGGGATATAGCTCAGTGACACAAGTATCTGTCTGGAAAGCACAAGATCCTGAGTTCCGTTCCTGGTAACAACCACTGCGTCAAACAAGGTAACTTCTTTATAGCTACTATCTATAAGTTGCTGCTATTTGAATAGAAGATACATGGGGCAAGATGGTTTGTCCCAAGTCAGGGGCACTTCCTGTATTCTTCTAAAGTAAAATCAAAGGTCTAAAATAAGAACAATGGGAGAGAAATGGACCAAGGCCACTGACAATACCTCATGACCAGTGCGCAATCAAAAGCTGTGAATACCAAATCAACTACAGGTTAGCTGCCCTGCCCCTGCCACGACAGTCTGGTAACCTTGCAAGACAAAATAAATATGCCGGGGGCTAGGGAGATGACTCAGTGGAATAAGCACTTCCCTGTCAAGTGCAAGGGCCTGAGTTCAATCCCCAGTTCCACCAAAAAAAAAAAATAAATAAATATGCCTTATTATTAGTAACTCTGATTTTCAACCTGTTTTATTTTGGTTTAACCCTGCTACAGTGGTCTTAAAGCATTTTACCTATATCCAAAGATGTGTTGGCCTCAAAGAAAGCTGTAAGCATTACAAGGCTATAAAGAAATGAAGTATTGGGGCCAGGGAAATAAGCTCAAGGGCCTGAGTTCAATCCCTGGTTCCGCCAAAAACAAAACAAAAAAAAAAAAAGAAATGAAGTATTGAGGAGGACTATGATCCCAACCACAATCATTTAATGTGTGATAATTTTAAAAACAGGAAATTTAATATTAAAGCCAGCTCTGCTTGTTGGTTTTATAAGATAAGGGTGAATTTATCAGCTCTTTTTTTTCCTGCACACATAATTAAAATAACCCCTAAATTATATTAATTCCAAAGTCTCCAAGAAGCAAGAGATGGAAAAGATTTTGTATTTTGTTTTTATCTTGTCATCTGAAAGGAATAGAAATGACCAAATTATTAATTCAGAATTTCTCACTTGAACCAAAACACTGGGTCTCTATGCTATTTCTAATTCCATTAACATTGTTCTTTAGGGGATTTTGTTCAAATAAGAAAAAAAGCAAGCACAGAAACACAATGTTTAAAAATGAAATCACACCAAGGATAAAACTATATGATACATCTTTCTATTATCAGACTTGTTCGTGAAGCTGAAAGTACAAAGCAATTAAAATCTAAATTGGATGTTGATTTTACAGGGATTATTTCCTACATAGTGAGGCCTCTTGGGCTCCTTTATCTTACTGTTTCTTTCTTTTTAACTTTAAAAATCCTGATGTGATCTCTTACTTTTAAATACCTTTTTCTTCAATGCTATCATGACTTTAAGTGAATAAAATTTATATTGAAACTTTAACATGCCAATCTATTTTGACCTCAAAGAATGACTTACATCAATTGTCTTTCTTCATTTTATGTATACATCACTCTTAATATTGTACAGTCTGACTCTTTGATGATAGATGGACTATTGAAAATGATCAACACAAATATCTTGATTAATCAAAAGGAAGACAAACAGAGGTGCTCCTCTAGCCTTGTCATTATGCTGTGAGGTATGCAAGTCCCCACAGCAAGAAGGAAGAAACACTGCCAAACCCGCTGCATTCAAGAAATTCATAGAAAAAAATCCCTCTTAATATTGCATAAATAAAATTTGAATAAGAAAAATCATAGTCAAACACTTCTATGGCCAGTAGTAGAATTTACTTTGTGGAACATTTCAGAGAAGCCCCGTGATCTTCTCTGGTTTCCCTCTCCAGAGTATATAGGTCAGCAATAAACACTGAGTAAATTATCATGAAATTCTGTGTGAGGAGATGTATATAAATGATTTGATTAAACAATGAATAAAATATAAATATAAAAGATTTTGACAAGTGTTACTAAGACATAGTACTATTATAAACTCCATCAACCATCTAATACTTCAAGATCAAATGAAATTTGGGTTATTTCAATAAGACTATCAGCTATCATTCTGGATGGAATTTCTTTCCATTTAGAAACCTTCCACAGTATAAAGCAATACAAAGTACATCTCTCTATTAAGAGTTTCCATCTATTTGTAATGATCACTTTAAGCAGTCTTTATTTACATTAAATCTTGATAACTGCATGAAAGATCACACAGAAGAGACTCACAGAAGGACAGCTCCCAAACACTAATATACAGGTCAGCATTTAAAACCAGGAACTGTGTTACGAGAGAAGTAATTAATGAAGTGTGGAAACTGAGTGAATGTAAATTTGTCCCAATAAGAGATCAAATACTAGATTCTGATCCCTGTAACTGTTCAGTAGGCTAAATCTGAATAAATTTTTCATATCTCACATTTGCTGAAACGTGATATCTTTAAATAAACTGGCATGCTTAAAAACGTTAACATTTGATAGTGTTGCCCGCCAAAAGATTGAGCACACTGTTAGACAGCTAACCAATTAGAAAGAAGCAGCGCCACTGTGTTCACATGATTGGGAAAATATTAAGATCAAGAAGATTTTCTCATAATGCCAAATTTCCCAACAAATTTGGAAGGGCATTTAAAGATTCTTTCCCTCCTCGAGCTAATGAATCACAGCTTACCATTCTCCAAAACTCCAAAACCTTTCACATTTATATGTACAAACCAGAAGTATGATACCTCCAATGGAACGATAAATACTTGCCTACTTTGAAGCTGGCTCTTTTGCATTCTGTCCCTTGAGAACACATACACATTCACACAAATGCGTAAATAAACAAATAAGCATGTCAGAAAAAACCCAAAGACTTTTAAAAGAAAAACTGACAGATTTCTTAATGACAATCCATTTTCCAAGACCCTTGTCAATTTCTTCAGGATGACTCTCCTAGAGGTTTAATCTTACTGCGTCCACGTTGCAACTAATTCATTTTGTAAAGGCAGATGCAAAGATAGAATAATCGCACTACAGTGAATAACGCCTTCCATTTTAAGAATTCAAAATAGCTAGCCTGGTATTCTTTATGAATCAGTATTTTCTTTGGAGAGATACAAATTTTAATTTTTATCAGTCTGCCTTTATAAATTCCTTATAAAATCTTCTTTATAAATAATTTTCTTTGTGTGTGTGTGCGTGCAGGGTTTCGCTACTGTTTTCAGCCTCACTAGTGCTGGGAGTACAGGTGTGCGCCACCACGCCCAGACTGACGAATGGTGCAATTTTTAATTCGAAATGAACAGAAGAGAAAAATAAATATTTAGTCTGACTTTCAAAGACATGACATTTCATAAATGTAAGTTCCATTCAGAATGTGTAAAGATTGGGGTAAAAAAAAGAATGCAGAAAATTATTTTATTCAATTTTAGGAGAAAAAAATCGTGACAGTAAAATTATAACGCAGCGCCTGCCCCACCCCCCAGGCGCACTGTGGTGTTGGGGGTTGTATCCCCGTCCCTGTTCTTGCCTGAGCAGGTGCTTAGCCCTCTGAGCTATCTCACTGGTCCTTCACACTTTTGTTTTAAACTTAAGAATTTACATTTGTTGTAATTATTTCCAGAAATACCAATTTATATTTTAATGGTAGACCTAGAGAGTATGAATAATTCTTATCAATATATTAAAGTTAATCATATTTCCTCTTGCATACTACTTATAGCACTGATTTTGCACTCATGTGCTAGCAGGACATTTTATCATGCCAAATCAAAAATCAGGTAGTCATATGTAAATAGATTCTGCCACAATATTTGAAGTTTTTAAATATAATGAATACACGTATATAATTATGTGCCCCTATAATAATTAATTGTTACATAATTTGTCCAATTTAGTATATGTTAAAATTCATAAATAAGATCAGGAAGTTTAAAATTATTTTGCTATTACAATACATTATAATGCACACATTTTATACTTAACTAAAAGTAGTCATTTTTAAAAATATTTATTCAGGGCCAGAGAGATTGCTAAGTAGAATAAGCGCTTCCCTGGAAAGCACAAAGACCTGAGTTCAATTCCCAGTTCCACCAAAAAAACGGAAGAAAAAATTTATTTAAATTACTTTTCCCTTTATGTATCTCAAATACTTTTTCTATTGCCATTTATTGCAACAACTGCTTCAAATCATCCTAAAAGAACTGCTATATTTTTGGCTAGCTTTACATTTATGTGCTTTCTGGAGCCTTTAAAGTCCTACTGTAGAAACATTGTACAATGATATGTTATTTTCCTTAATAAGCACAGATTCTGTACAATGCTTTATGTGATATGATATGCCAGACATGGCATGCACACCTGTAATCCCAGCACTTGGAAGACTGAGCCTGGAGGATAGCTACAAGTTTGAAGCCAACCTGTGCTGCAATCTCATTCAAAATGAGATTGCATTACATAGCAAAACAGAAAAAAGTTACATATGACTCTTTAAACAACAACAAATATATATATATAATCTTTTATATATAATCTTTTATATATATATATGTATGTATATAATCTTTTATTTATGTATTTATATAATCTTTTACTTATTTAGGGCAGAGTCTGGGTATGCAGCTTGGACTAGTAGTTATCCTCCTGTCTCAGCCTTCCCAGTGCTAAGATTACAGGCTTGTGCCACCACGCCCACCTTCAATGGCTGACCAGAGGCATCTGGGGGTGCTCCTGGTGCAGGCACAGCATGTGGTACCAGGGATCAAACCTGAGTCCTTATCAATCAGGTGCTAAACATGCCCAGCTATCTCCCCAGTCCCTAAATATCTTTTATTGAAATGTGTTCTTTATAACTGTTAAACTTGAGATATCTGAAATTTTATTCATTATATCAATAAAGATTTTCTGCTTTTCATTGCTGACATTTTAGAATATGCACATTTTTCTTTACTTTTCTTTTTTCTTCCTTTTTTTTTAGCAAGGTTTATTTAGATCAGAGTTACTCAAGATTTCAGTCATACTCAGCTGGCTGCAAAACAGAGAGGCACATTGCAAAGTGCAGCAGTTCATGGCAGAGGAAGGCAGCAAAACAGCAGCAGCACAAGGGATTAGTAATAGCAAAAATGACTATGTACATTTCTCTAATACTTCAAGATTTTTCTAAGAAATCTGTGTATTTCATATATAACTTTCTTGACTCAGTTTACATTTTTAAGCATTCGAACCCTCAAATTTACACCTGCATCTATTTATACTTTGTAGCTTTTTTTTCCCTGTACTTTAGGGAAGGGTCTACAGGGTGTACAGGGTTTCACTGCGTAGATCGGACTCGTAGTGACCTTCCTATCTGTGGCCTCCCAAATTCTGGGATTACAGGTGCGCACCACCACCCCAGTCTCAATCATCTCAGCATGCCCCAGGGGAGGGGCCAGCATGGCAGGCCTGGATCAAACCCTCGGTCCCTGTGCCTGCTTGCAGGTGCTTTAATCCGCTGAGCTATTTGGCCAGCCCCTTTGTAGCTTTTAGAAACAAGTTTTCTTTGAATTTTCTATTTTTCTGTAGAGTTTTTTTTTTTTTTCTAAATTACACTAACTCTTTTAGTTGTTTCATTTCTGTTTACTCTTTTCATAATCTTAACTTACAATCTCTGAATATAAAATGTTTTTCTAGAACCAACAAGAATAGCTATTAAATATTTAACTTTTAAAATGATCTGTAATGCTTCATGATTTTACCAAGCATAAAACTACCTGACACCTTTCTGTTGCTACAAGTCTAGATGTTGCTTTATCATAGAATAATTATGTGTATGCCCTTTGTTTTATAAAGAATTTCCTTAAGACAGGATTTGTTACTCTACTATATTAACTTCTAGTTTTTTATGAAATACTAATAATACTCTAGAAATTAAAGTAGATTGTATATAGGTCTTCCTTTATCTAATTTTTTTTTATTTTTTAAAATATCTGTATGTATTTACTGCAGGGTCTAGAGGGTCTCACTATGTAGATCAGACTCGTAGTGATCCTCCTCTCTTCAGACTCCCAAGAGCTGGGATTGCAGGTGCACGCCACCATGTCCAGTCTCAAGCACACTGGGGGTGGGGCCAGCACAGCATTCTGAGGATCAAATCCCTGTCCCTGCCTCTGCCTAAGCAGGCACTTCAGTCTGCTGAGCTACCTGGCTGGCCATTTTACCTAGTTTAAATGACCAAAATTTTCTGCTAGAAGAATTTTAGAAAGCACATAATCTTTTTCTTTTCTAATTTATCATTTTGCTCAAAATTTGCATTTTGCTTTTTTATTAATATCTGTATCTCATCAGCTGTGAAGTTGAGATTAAATTATTTCTTAAAATAATGTTAAAAGTTTTAAATGTGTGACCAAGATTTTATATGTAAATAATGTTTTATAACATAAAATTCCAGCTGTCATCTTAGATTCCCTTAAATATTTCAAATATCATCTAGTTATGATGAATTTTGTAGACTGACTTATGAATTTATTATAAACTATCCAAATCAAAAGATAACTAGGTCTAGAGGTTATATATACTTTGCAGAGTAAATATATATCAAAATATAATGGATACAGGTTTTATTTTCTTCGAGAACTTTAATTTTGTTTTCATTTTTAGTTTCAATTTCATGTCAGTTATCAACACTGTTAAGATTCCCAGTTTCATCTCATGATTTCTGAAGGCAAGGCGATGGAAACAGTCTTAAGTACTGTTTTTGAAGATGAAAGATTCAGTAAATAATAACGTAACTCCTAGAATGACTAAACTATAATACAATTAACTCTCAATTGTGTTTAATTTTAAATTATGCTTTCTTTAAATGATAATGCCATTAGCAGTCATTTTGAGACTCAATTTTTTTTATTTAAGCATTTCAGTTCCTTCAACACAGTCTTTGTAATTAGTCTTTGATTCTTCTATTTTTTGCTAATTTCAGCCAACTGATGCAAAAACAAATTACTGTGACTGGAAGTGAAATTCGAATTGCCAAAGTGCTCTAAGAGTCATATAGGATGAGAACCCTGGGTACAAACAGCAGTGACATCTATAACAAAGGCCATGTTCATATTCATTTTACAAACTCAGTTTCTTTTGACTTTAAGGAATATCAAGTGAGAAGAAGGGCAGACTTAGTGGCTGGATTCCTCATAAGTTTCTAATGCCACAGAGGAAATATCATACATCTCACTAAGCTCTTGAAGCCCCAAATATCAAGTGATGATACTTTCTATTTGCTCTTTATATAAAGTCCACTTTGTTATAGTGTAGTACTCCAAACACATCTCATTTCAGTTCATAGAGCCACAGAGGTATGTTTTTAAGAGCATGATTACAAAAAGAAAAAAAAAACATCATGCATCTGTATGTATTGAGAAACAAAATCTACAAACATCCATGAAATAATTTCACAAGATATTTCAATAGTAGTTGTAAAACCTTTAGCATGTCTGAAGGAGAAAATAAAAAGTTGCTTTTTTAGGTCACTATTTTACAAATCATATATAGTCTTTCTTACAATTTTAAATTCCATGTAATTGGCATGTTGCTTTGGAGTTTGAGGTTGAAATTAGTTTGAAAATACTAAGCCAACTAACAGATCTTTTACTTTACTAAAAAATTGCTATAAGTATCACTTTTTAAAGTTCTATGTAGAATACTTTTTGTATAGAATATTTTTAACTTATTCTTACCCTTTGGAATCAGTTTATAAGTTGAAAAAGCTATGACAAGATATAGTTCACTTTGTTTTGGATTAGTTTGTTGTTGCAAAATAGAGGCATGAGCCATTATTTCTTGCATTCACACAAAAATGAATTTGCAAACCTCAGTGAACTTTTGAAAATGAAGATATTGGTTGACTTTTGGTTGATACACAAAAACATGTCCTGAGAAAATACTACATCTTTTATCCCTCCACATTCCTGAACTCTGAAGCAAACAACTTCTTCCAAATAGCATTCAGGTACTGTTTATTACACTGGAGGATATTTCAGCCTCTCCAAAATGCATACATGATATCAGTATTTTCACTGATACAATAAAACAAAAGGAATAAATGATTCAGGAAGTCTCACCAAAGTTTTTACCTTGTTTCTTGATAGAAATTATGATGAAACAGTGAAGGTCCCATGGTGAATTCACATAATAAAATATCACCAATAAGCAAAAGATGGATGGTAGGAGCAGGAGTTGCAGTGGGCTCTTTATGCCCTTGAAGGCTCTCCCATGTTCTCAGTCATTGATATGGAGGAATAATCCTGAATGGAAAATGACTGATTATGCTCACCTTTACCTTCAGGACCTTCTGAACAAATTTTAGGGCAACAGAAAGTGTTTTGCTTAATGAATTAATGAAGTATATTGACATATCAGAGAATTCTTAAATTAAAATAAAGATAATTATTTAAAAAAAACAGGTGCTTCAGTAAGTAGATCCTATTCCACTATTAAGATAGAGCTTCTCATACAAAGCCAATCTTCGCACATAAAATAATAAACCAAATATGTGTTAGCAGAATGATGCTTTATGGAAGTAGATAACAGCATACAATCTATAATAGAATAATTTACCCTGAGACATGCTGTGCTGGCCCCGCCCCCGGGCATGCTGAGAAGGCAATTGAGACTGGGCGTGCCGGCTTGTGCCTATAATCCCAGTTCTTGGGGGACTGAACACAGGCGGATCACTATGAGTCCAATCTACATAGTGAGACTGCTTAGATCTCATAGGCCCTGTCCTAAAAATACAAAAAAAAAAAAAAAAAAAAGAATAATTTAGTATATAAAAGTTTGTTATAAGATATAAATTACACTGGCTCTTTTATTCATTTTTATTCAGAATATTTTATAGAATATTATGATGACCATTCGGAAATATTTTTAGTCTCCAATACTCTGATGCTTATATATATATATATATATATATATATATATATATATATATATATATATATGCTTATATATATATATATATGAATGATTTAGTGTAAAACTAAATGTAAACAGTTACTCTGTTAAACTTTCTGTGACCCTGCTCCCTTATAAGACTGCAAAGAGGCTTGTTATACAGTCAATAAATCATTGATAGACTGAGAGTTCCCAGAATAGACCTACAGAATAACTAAGGCGTTGCTAACCAACTGAAAAGCATTGCTGTGGTAGTCAAGACCACACATACACAGGTGTATGTTAAATGGGAACTAAACAATGCTCCCCAAAAGAATGCATGTTGAGTAATGATCACCCTGTCCCTAAAGGCATTATTCTGTCTGTAGTAGATGACCAATGTTTGCCAAGTAGGATGTAGTTTCTAGTTTTCAAGCATCTATACTTTTTTTTTTTTTTTTTTTGCATTTTAGGGAAGGGTGTTCACGGTCTCACTACTAGATTGGACTCATAGTGATCTGCCTGTTTACAGCCTCCCAAGAGCTGGGATTACAGGTGCACACCACCACGCCCAGCCTCTAAAACTTCTATACTTCTAAGGCTTCTCTCCATTTGTCCTCTCCTGCATGAGTATAGTCAAGCGGATCCAGGCCCAGTAAAAATGGATCATAAATTTTAATATTGGATTCTGGTCTGGTTTCTATATTGAGAACCCATAACTTATAGTTAAGTAAGGATCAACTTGAGTGGAAATGACCAGCTGAATTGAGTTACTGTAGTTCTCTTTGTGGAAGACCCACTTGAGAGATGTTGCCAAAACTGTGTAAAAGGAAATAACAGGGGAGAATTGAGGCCTAATTCCCTCCAAGAAGCTTCAGTTGTTCTCCTCTGCTGAGCTCTTGTCTTTGCTTTTCCCAAGGAGAGCTGTTTTCTTGGTAGGAGCTGTGGTCTTCCACCCTCCCCTTGAGCGGTTGACCCAGTTCTCTGCACAGATTCCTTGCCTTCCAGCATTGGCCTTTTAGCCTGTCTTGGCAAAGACTTCCTAGCCTTCAGTGCCAGCTCTTGAGCTTTCTGGAACAGACCCTGAACTTGTACAGGACACTGCCTTGGGCTCTAGGCCTTCTGCAGCATTTGTACAGGACATAGTTCTGGGATCCAGGCAGATTATTTGTGCTCTTCTATATTTGACTGTATGTGCAAATATTGTAAGCTTCCCATGTAAATTTGTCCTGCACTATATATATATATATATATATATATATATATATATATATATATATGAATTAGGAAGAAGATAAAGAAGAAAAATCACTGCAATAAATTATAAATAAAATAATGTCTGTATAAAATAAGACTCCTTTTTCAATTCATACATACCATTGATTGAAGTCTTTTGTGTATTTGTCAACAAGTGAATTTCATACTCTTGCTTTATCATTGTCAACTCAGTGTCATAAGTCAAAATAGAATGGAGCAAAGTATTTTGAATTCATCATGAATATATAATGGCTACTGATTAATAACTTTACAATTAAACAATGAAAATATTTTAAATGATTAATTGATGTAAGTTATGATTCTACATTAAAATTTGCTTAGTATATTTAAGAGTCAGAGGTTTTCAGTTTAGTAACCTGGACTCCAAGTTGTACCACATTGTATATTTGGAAGTAACAAAAATAGCCTTAAGGATTAAATAATGATCAAAATATAAGAAAGACCTATTATGTTTCTGAAAGGGAAAAACTTCATAAGATAAACTGTTCTTCTTAAGACTTTGTTCTTGACACTGTCTAGCTCTGTAACTACTACACAGTTTTATAAACCCTTTTTTGATCCTTGTAACCGTGAAAGCATAGCCAAAGACACAAGATGGCTAACTGTACCATTGTGCCATTGTACCAAGCTTCATGACCTGATGACCATGAATCTACCCTTGAAACTGATGATCTCACCCGCTAGCTAATCAGAAGAACTGCCAGGCTGTTCTGTCTCACCTTTTCACCTCCTTTGTGCTTCTTAATTGTGCATCATATAAAATCCTGAGACCACTAGAGATTGGAGGTTGGTATTTTGGGAGCAATCCCAATCATGCCCATTAAGGTATATAAATCTGCCTCCAAATCCTAGATGCTGTTCTGGTGTTTCCGTCTGATCTTGCATTCCTACTATGTACTATGAACTAGTCCATATATTTTAATGTACCAAATATTTAATCCTTAAAACAAAGGTATGAGATTAATATTGTTTATTCTGTAGATGAAGATATTATATAACACAAAGATAAGAAAGTATTTCCAAGGCCACTAATTTAAATGGCCAGTTTGGCATGCCAACCTCAACAATCTAGCTATTTTTATCAATGTGTGTGTGTGTGTGTGTGTGTGTGTGTGTGTATTACCTTTCTAAACAATCATGAGAATGCTATGAGCTATTTATAATTCCAAGTGGTCTTGTAGAACCACACATTTAACTATTAGATGCACTAAGGGAAACACTGTTGGTTTGACTTTAATCTAAATTATGTCAATTCATCATGACAATGCTAATTGACAACAAATTATGGTCTGTCTGTAGATATGCTGAAACACAACATGATTTATCTAACATTTTATATCTATCCAGTAGAAAAGTTAAAACAAGAACATTTAGCTGTCTGGTCCTTTTCCAACATGTTCCTGAGCTTCTGCCTGCTTTCCTTAATAAAATAGCACAGTAGAATTTCCTTCACAAGATGTTTCAAAATTTTCACTGCACTTTCTAACCTCACTACATTTGAAATACCTAGAGATAATGCTTTAAAGACTTGCAAACTTTTAAAGTGGCTTATATGCTCAAAAAATATGAAACAAGGTAGATCCACTTTTTATCCAGTCAGCACATCCCTTAGTAACATATTCTGCTTCTTCCATCTAATTTTAAGGTGCACAGTTGCAACGGTATATAACAACCTGATAAGGTTTCAGTGCAAAATTCAGTCACAGGGTAGGTCAATCTGAAAAATATAATGTTCACATAAATCCAACCTGGATCAAAATTTTTATTGCAGACATGAAAGTAAGCTAGAGTTGGGGTAGAAATGAAAGAGCTATAGAAATGGAGCACTCTCATAATCTTTCATTTCTGCCCTGGAGAGGCTTGAAATGTGAAGCCAGGAAATAGGAAATGATCAAATATCTCTGCTTGTATGTGACTAAACTGATAAAATCCATGAAAACCTAATCCTCAATTATAAAACACACTCATGAAGTTCTATCAAAATGAATTGTTACTGTAGGTACTTTCGAGAAAAATTCTGAACACTAAATAATGGACCAATAAATGCTTAATGATGGAATTAATATATGGTGCTACTAAACTATCTTTTGTGATACTTTCTCTCACATCTCTAAAATCTGCAGGAAGCCAAGACTGGCACCATTTTCTGAGTGAAGTGAGAAAAAAAAAGTTGCTGTATTATTCACAAAGAAATCTTACATATTTTGAATATTGATAAGTTCTCTAAAATATAAGTAGAAATTCAGTATTGTCATAAGACTTCAATAGGAAATCATCACAGTATCATGAAAATTATCAATTAATGACACCTGGCAAAAATTTTAAACACTGACACATTTGACATATAAGCAATATAATAAATTTAAAGTATCATTTCGTAGGTTATAAAAAGACACATGAATTCAAAACTAAATGGCCAATATGATTAACCATCTTAAGCTTATTAACTGAGGAAAAATTATGAAATTCAAATACATCTAATATTTTAGATCTTAAAAAATAAGAAATAAAATGATTTAGATAAGATCAAAAGAAAGAACATAATATCCTAATTTCATGTTCCTAAAATCACATGTCTGCTATTATTTGAAAGAGAATAAGTAGAAACAATTCATAGTAATGGTTTTAAAAAGTTATTAGAGTACATGTTTCTGAAAATATGATACATTCCTGGTGCAAAAATCTCTATTGGTTATGTTTCTCTAGAGGAACAGATTCAACAGAAAATATATGCACTATTATGCAAGGGAATGCATTAGGTAGGACTTACAGGATCACAGGTAGGATACTCCACAATGTCGTGCTAGAACATTACGCCCCAGTAGCTACACATTCAAAAACAAGGAAGCCACATAATAAGAAGAATCAAGGATGCAGCACTGGTCCAAGGTCAAAGCTTTGGAAGCTCACTATAGAGTTCGGGGAACCAGTCTGGAGGGCTGAAAACAATGCCTGTAGTGAAGACTAAAGCTCTTCCAAAATAGAAACACTTCCTCCTCCTTCTTTTTCCTATGTTACCCTATTCGGCATACAAGCCCATTGGCTGGGAAAGCCACATCTGAGCTGGTTTGTCCCCCTTTAATCTACTGGCCTACATATCAGTCATTCTCAGAAAGACCCAGCACTGAGCTCCACTAATCTGCTAAACTTTTCTTAACTCCTCCAAGACCGCATATTATGATTAATTACCACAATCCATCCCTTGTCAGCTTGACAAAAAGATATATTTCCTTAAACCATACTTAATCTCTAAATATATTATAAATTCATAATTATGCCTAACATAAACTATCCTGTGTACAAGTGGAAACATAAATTCATTCCCCAGAATGAAAGGCAAAGTTTTTCCTGGTTTGGTGCCTACTCTTCTGATAACTTACATCTTAAATAATATATTTTAAGTTTAACAATACTTAAGTCAAAATTAAGTCAATCAACATTATGTTACCAAGAAAGAAAACAAAGATATCTGCTTAAATACATGCACATATGCAAAAATATATTATAAAAGCTAACATATATTTGTGACCTTGGTAAGTGACCATGAAAATTATAACTGGACCTTGGCAAGTAGCCTTGAGAATTATAACTGGTAATTATTACCATCTTCTTCTATAAACTTTATGGTATTCTCTTGTTTTTCAGCCAGAAGCTCAGAAAGTCTTGATTATTTACTTGGTCAGGTGACCTATAACTTAATTCCTGAAGCTAGTGGCTCATTTCTGATCCAACCTGTATTGCATTTCTTACTGACTTTAATATAAGAAAACATGATAATGCTAGGAAATGCCCTAAGGTATCTACCGCACTCTAAACATATTATTTTCCATCTTCATTGTTCAGTAATAGTTCAGTCTTCCATTGGTACTCTGGTTAAACTATCTTCATCAACATTTTAACTACCTCTTTAGTTTCTTGACTCAGAGGCATGAGGAATCCAAAATGATCTCAGTTTATTTTTGGTATTTTTATGTCTTCGATAAGAAAGCTTTCCTTCCTCTGAGACTACACCTTCTAAGACAGCAGAAAAGGGTGCAGAAGTAGGAACTAAAGTCTTTCTTTGGCTCACAAGCATAATGGTAAGTAGTACCATTGCTAGTTCCATCCCTCAATTCTGGAAGCCATGAATTCAGGGTATCAGAGAAACAGAACCATATGTTGTGTGCTGATTCTAGAGAACCTTGCCCCAGCCTTGCAAGTTAATGTTATTTAGCTGGCACTGTAACTGGGATGTCCAACAAGCCATTTCACTACTTCTTGTTGGTGGTACTCATGGTAAGACAAACAAAGTCAATGAGCATGAGCCTGTTGCCACACTGTTCAAACATAACATTCACTCCCTGGTCAGAAGCAGTGCTTCATAGAGTACTGTGATGACAGATGAGGCATTCTGTCATCCATGGATGGTAGTTTTGGCAGAAGCCTCATGTACAGGGAAGGTAAATCCATATTCAGAATAAGTGTCCATTTTAGTAAGAACAAAATGTAACTCTTTCCACAATGAAAGTGTGCCAGTACAATCAAATTGCCACCAGATCGCAGATTGATCACCCCAGGGAATGGTGCCATATTAAAGGCTTATTATTAGTACATGATGTTGGTACATTTATATTCAGCAAGCAGTATGAACCTTGGTAGTGAAAGTTCATTTACTGACTACAGGTAAATCTCGATCCTTGTCATTAATATCACTGTGGTTATAGCCCCACTGGGAATTGGGTGGGGGGGAGTGACTACTATCCACAAAATAAGTCATCCAATCCATTTGATTATTGAAGTCTTTTGCTGAGGTGAGCTTTTCATTAAAACTTTTAGATGGAACACAAGTACCTTCACATACTTCACCCACAAGGAGAAGTCTATCTGCATACTTCTTCCCCAAATATCTTCCTTACCAACTTCCCAGTCATGCACCATCCAAGTCCCTGACCGTTCAGCTAGATCATTGACTACAAACAATAAGTCATTCTATAGTCACATATCTGAAAATATACACAAGATGCACTGCTTCAAGTTATGCTCTGTAAAGATTTCTCCTACCCACTATCCTTCAAACATCCCCTGGGAAAGAATCGTGGTGCCACAGCTGTTTGCTTTTAGGAGATGGCTGCACGTCAGAGCCATCTGTAAGTTAGGCTCTAGTCTTCTCTTCCTCTGTCAACTGAACCCACAGTACATGCCCTGAGGTCTTAGGTGCATAGTAGGGACCAAGGCAGTGTGGTAGGTACAGGAACTATGGGCATTTGGGCCACTTTTTCATATAATCTACTTATAACTTCAGGGTCAATTAGAACCTGATCACACATGTACAAGTTTTGTTTGGTAATAGACAACTACTATGCAGGTCAAATTCTGATTTAGTGGATTCCGATAGAACCTAATTCATAATGGGCAGTTCAGATCATGTAGTAACCTGGTGTGACATGGCAAAATGTTCACTTTCCACTAAAGCTGAGTGGCAGGACAGTAGAGGTTTTTCTAATGGAGAGTATTTGTCTGCAGATGATTTTAGAGCCTTCTTCCAAAATCTTAAGGACTTCGACTGTGATTCACTTACAGGGCCAGCCAGAGGCTCAAAACAGCATCCCTATTTGACACATTAAGTACCATGGAACCCGCGGCAGAATATGACCCAAGCAGCAGAGTAGACTGCATGGCGGCTTGGAACTGTTACAGAACTTTTTCGCTCTCACTCAAAACTACCAAATTTCTGAATAGCTCCACAAAAAGGGGTGGCATAACACATCCACATAAGGCATAGATTAACTCTAAAATCCAAATAAGCCCACTAAGAATAATATCTCCTTTTTTTGTTGTAGAGTGGGCTTGATGTAATAAATTATCCTCCACCTGAGAGGTGATATCTCAGCATGTCACATACTTCTTGATTCCTAGAATTTTCACTGAGATAGACTTTGAATTTTAGTTGGATTTATTTCTCATCTTTGTAAACACTTTACCAAGTCTAGTGTGGTTGCTAGGTTACTTGGTTAATTGGCCCAATCAGTATATTTTCATCAATATTGGATGAATGTGATAGCTTGTAAAAGAGAAAGGTTATAAATATCCATATGAACTAAGTTGTGACACAGAGCTAGAGATTTGGAATACCCATCTAGGACAATGAAGATGTATTCCTGGCTGTGCCAGATGAAAGCAGTTTGATTCTGTTAGACCTTCTGGATAGGTATGAAGTAAAAAAAAAAATTGACAAATCAATAGTTGTATGCAGGTATTAGGAAATGTGTTAATATGCTAAAGGTAGAAAACCATGCTGATACAGCACTGCCAGTGGAGTTCTCACTTTTTTAGGCATCCAGTAATCTCCCATTATTCTTCAGGATTCATAGATCTTCTCATAGGCCAAATACATTCTCTGGAAAAATAGTAATCATTAAAAAATTTCTTAATGATTAGGCTATCTACCTCTCATTTAGAAGCTTTCTGTGCTTAAACACTCTAGGTTTAGTCCTGGAGATAAAAGTAGTTGGTGAGTGTTGGTGCTGAGATGCATCAGTGTTATCTTTCTTCACAAGTACAGAAGGGTTGATCACTACTGTTTCATAGGCTACACAGGGTTAGTTTTCCAAGTACAGATAGAGAGCCACTACTGCAGGACATGGGAATGGGAATGCTTCTGCACTGAGGATGGAGAAGATTTTTATCCTAGCAAAATCTCATGAGAATTTAGTAGTTCAGTGCTTCTAGCATCATCAGGTTTTTTCCAAACATCTCTAACTTCTTTTACAGTGTTCTATTCTTTTATCATCAGTGCCTTTACTCTAAACTACAACTACTTTTCAAGGTTGAGCATTAAATTTAAAATATAGTTCAGCCAATCACATTATGAGGGTGTTTGGGATTTTGTCACTTCAACCCTACATGTAAAGGAAAGCAGATTCTCATACTAGAAACACTTAGAAACCTGTACATTGTTTATCCATATTTGGAGCTGAAAATTTGAATAGTTCATTGTTTTCCTTATCACTTTGTCTTTATTACTTTGTCAACATACTCAGAAGTCTTTAGAATGTTTATACATGCCTGAATCTTTCATTTTTCTTTAATAGTTTATCCAGATACGTTACGAGCAATCAGTCAGCATCATTATGCTTCTTACTCTTCACAAATATTCAAAGTATAGGACCTGGAACTACTAAATTCTTCACACTACAAGAGTGGCAAATTAAGACAATCAAATGAATTTATGTTGTATGTTACTTTAAATAATGTATGTCACAGATGATCAATACTCTCTGTATTCATGGTGACAAGCCTTGTAGAGCTTTGAAGGACGCAAATCACCTGCTGCAGCATGTGTGCCATAGGTTTGCCATCACTGCTCTATATTATCAGACAAAGAAACTATAGCAAATTTAGCCTCATTCAATTAGAGTGCCAATTCCAATAATTACTAAACCAATTTGAGAAGTTCATCCTTACAATTTGATTTTTTTAAAACTATCCTGGTCCCCAAATCTCTATTAGATAGGTCTTAGTAGAAAAAAATAAGTCAATAGGATATATATATATATATATATATATATATATATATATATATATATATATATATATATATAGTGGTGCAAATGAATTTGTTAGGTGGGCTTACTAGCACAGTCTGAGCTGGGAGAGTCCACAGCAGATGTCTGCAAGATGGAAAACTGGATGATCCCATACTATCTGCTCATCCCAAAAGACAGAGCCATACAACAAGGGGATCAGGAATGCAGCACTAGTCTAAGGCCAATGACCTAAAAGTTCATTAGAGTCACTGGTGCATCTGCAGTCAAAGTTGAAAAAAAATGGAAATGATATCCACAGGATGAAGATTCAGACTGTTCTCAACCAGAGACATTGCCTCCTTCTTTCCTGTTTTATTCCACCCAAGCTATGTGCCTAACGGCCCATGCCACCCATGTCTGAGATGGATCTTCACCCCTCTGTATGCTGATCTATGTGTCAATCATTACAGATACAACCAACTCTAGGCACCAATACATCTGTTACAAAGGTGAATTTCTTAATCCAGTCCAGTTGCCACACCATGAGTAACAGTCCTACCATCCGTCGTTCACATATGTACCTCGTAGTAAACATATCATAGCATTTTTAACTCCATGTTTTTATGTGAATAAACAGAAAGTGTCAAATATACACAGGTCTTCTCCAAAAGTTCTGTTTTTTGGCATAGAAGTAAACAACAAAGATATCTTCTAAAACCAACCAAAAGAGACCTATATTTTTTAAAAATATAATTATATTTCAGAAAAGATAAATTTAAAAAGAGATAAATAAAAGAAAGACCTACTTCCCCATTATCACCCTATAAGTGTCTCATTAACAGTATGTTACTATAGAAAAATATCAAATTTTTTTTGGATGACAAAAACAATGTGAATATGACTTTAACAAAGGGAATGAAGTAAAAACAAGTATTAGGTTGAGAGACTTTTCTTGCACTTATGCTAAAGAAATAATAGCTAACAAGGCACCTGGTTTTGTCTTTTAGTTGACCTTTAGTTTCAATAATAATGCTAAAATAAGTAGCATAAAAATATTTTCAACTTGGAGAACAATAGATTAGATCGATAGAAAAATTTTCAGGTGCTGATGTATAAGAGAAAAAGCTTAAGAAGTGCTCTTCAGTGTGCTCTATGGGCCACTGCTGGCCACAAAACTGTTTCCAGTCCATTGTAAGAGAGGAATTTGAGGCAGAAGATAAGCTGACTAGGGAGCCACTAAGCATTATTTAGTTAAAAGGAGATTTTTTGTAATGATATCACTCACTGAAAAAATGCTATGTAGATTTGTATCCTGGCACTTGTTCTATATCTCCTATACTGAGGTTAAACATAGCATGGACAAGTTGCTATGAACAACACTGAGCTATAGCAGCTAACAGCAACCTAAAGCCTGTGGGCCAACTCTAGCCTGCTGTCTGCTTTTGTAAATAAAGTTTTATTCGAAGCCAGAAGGACTGTTTGTTTGCCGATCATCAATGTCAGTCATCCCACAAAAAAGCAGAGTTGAGTACTTGCCATAGAGACCATCTGGTTCACAAAGCTTAAGTATTTATCAGCTGCCTAGTCACTGTGGCTCATGCCATGGACATCAGAGATCGTTCTTCACTGTGGTTTGCTGAAGGACATGTCAGTCATTAGAGACACACCCAACATTGTGCACCACTGAGCTGGTGAATAAATGCTGCCTAGGCAAGATTTTCATAGAGGAAACTGAAAATCTGAAACATCAACAATACAGATAAACTGTTACATAAATTACATCCAAATGTGAATGTTTATATATATATATATATATATATATATATATATATATGTGTGTGTGTTTATATATATAATATTATTAAAAGTATGAACTGTGAGAAATGTCATATCTTTCAAGATGGAAACTATATGCAATTTAAGAATAACTTACTCTAACCAGACTGTCTAACTTAGATACCAATAGTAACCAAATATTCTTAGAGAGATCATAGTGACCATTCAGGTTTTAAGCTGAATGGTATTCCATCTGGAAAGTTAGAGACAATAAAAAATTTGTATTCTTTTCTCAGAGTGATGAATAAATTCTACATCTGGAAGTCATTTTTAAAAAGGCAGAATCTTCAGAAAACAACATAAAGAGAACTTCAATTTTTTTGCTCCTTGGTACATAAAGTAAACTTACAATGACATGAATAAAACTGAAAAAAGACATTTTCCATTAATTTAAATTGTTCATTTGAATTAGGAGCAGCTTATTTCATTCCACCTATATTACAATGTATGGTGCTTTGTATTCGTTACCTAAAAAGAAAAAAAGGTAAATTTTATTGAAAATTGCACTTAATTTGAAGAAACAATGATTTGTGTATTCAAATAACTACCTGTAGGTACGTGCATATGTAAATAGGAACAAAAAAGAGAGAGAAATTTTTCCTAGCTTGGTAACTCAAGTGGAAATGTAATTTTAATCAGATTGATCACCCTGTTTAGGCAAGCTCAGGGAGCAGGGTTTGATTCCTGATCCTCAGCACCACATGCCAGGCCAGCCCTGCCCCAGATGCACTGGGCCACCCACCGAGACTGAGCATGGTGGCGCACACCTGTAATATGAATACTGGGGAGACTGGAAACAGGATGATCACTGTGTGTCCAAGCTGTGCAGTGAGACCTTGTATCAGACACATGGGGAAGAAAGACTGGTCCCATTCAGAATATCTAAATGTGTTTAATCAGCATCACCTTATATATTTTATCTATTAAGTGTTCAAATAATCTGAGCAATTTTATAATATATAAGGACATGAATTTTTATACATAGAGGCCAGTAGAAATCACCGAATACTGTTTGCCTTAACAAGCTAACATGCTTTTCTTTCAAACCACTAGAGAAGTGTCTAGACATTGGTAGAATTCAGTAATCAACAATTAAAAAGAAAAATGTTCAACTTTGTTTTACAGCTCATTTTCTAATATTAGAAGTGATTAGACTAACACAAGCAAAGATCATTTTCCACTCATACAACTTGGGATCAAAGGACAAGATTTGAAAGCCTCCAGGGAGTCATGGATAATGCGAATACCGCCACTCACACTGGCTCACCTCTGACCACACTCCTCTCTGGATGGTTGGATGAGCAGATATGATGAATACAAACATGGCCAGGCTTGCAGAAGAGTCTTTGTTTAAAAAGTCATCCTTCAGTCTGAGGGGCATGGAGGGTGCAAGCAATATATTTCCATGGAACGAATCTATGTTATATTCTGGAGTGCAAATAATAATTTGTAGAACAGTGGAGTAACATAAATATATATACATACAGATATTCTATAGAGCTCGCAAATAGACTCCAAAATGCTAACATTTACTATTAATGAAAATAAATATCACTAGAGGAATAATAAACACTTTCACTATTGTTTATTACTTCAGTGTTATTGGAATTTTTTGGTTCTTTTTGTTTCACCAAATCATCTTCTGTATTGAAAACCAAAACAAAATTACACAGGAAAGGCTTGAAGCAAAGAATATACTGCCACCGCAAACAAAAATAGGTGCTGTTTGACAATTTTTGTAATGTCCTGACCTTTTAGACCTGGTCATAACCTATAGTAATTTATTTTATCTAATCATCAGGAAGAACACTGGGGACTGGAGAGACAGGTAAGATACTGGTCTACTTATCAGCAGTAATTAACTGATGACTTCATCTTAATTTCCCTTAGAAAAAGTTTTCTCATCAAATAATTTATCTCAATAGAATGGAATTATTGACATTTATATTTTACATTTTATATGTCAAGAATGCATAACAACAATAGAGCGAGTCAATATTTATAGTATTTCTCAAGCAAATACGCAAGCAGCATCTCTACATTTTTATCAGTGAAATTTTTCATGCATGTATAGGTTACAGATCTTTTTTTGAAAACAGGGAAAATCATTACCGGATCCCAGAAGAAAAAAAATGAGAGCATCCTCACATCTAGGTGTGCCCTCACTCTGATCTTCAGCCTGCAAAACCTCTAGCACTGAGATGAGAAACGGACCTTCAATTTAATGAAGTGCCTCCAAGTCTTAGAAAACATGGCTAAGTTTCCTAAAACTTAGAGTTCCTCAAATTGATTTCTGATAACGAGGCATTGTTATGAGAAATTGTCATATATACTTTTTAGCAAATAGCAAAAACACAATAGTGGCTGAGCAATATGTTAGATGCTTGGGAGCCAAGTGCCCACAGATTCCAGACAGGAAAGGCCCTGAGAGGTCACAAGGTATAGTAAATGCTACAGCCGAACTCAAATCGCCCTGAGCATGTAACCCCTGAAGGGAACTTGGCTGGCCCAGACTCTAAAATGACTTTCTCTGTACAAATATGACTGCCTTCATTAAATACAAGGGCTATGAAATTGAATCCTTATTCGTTCCTTAATGAAATATAGCTTCAAGAAGGAGGAGTTGTGGGAAATTTTAAAATTAAATGAAGAGAAGTTTTCCTGGCTTCAGAGACCTTATAATCCAGAAAAGAATACAAGAAAATGAAATATATTTAAAAAGGACAGCAGAATTGAATAAAAAACAAAGATTAGACTAGCACAGTCGTTGTGCCTTAGAGGCACTCAGAACAAAGAGCAGCAGCCGTGGCAGAGTGGAACGGGCTCCAGCCTCGGGAGCCTTCCCGGTACAGGCTTGCCTTCCACAATGTGCGGCTGCGAGCAATGGCGGCACAGCCCTTCTCTCTCCAGCACTCAGAGGTTGAGGGAGAAGCATTGCTGTGAGTTCACAGCCAGCCTGGCTAGAAAATGAGTACAAGCCCACGGTACATTGCATAGCAAAACTCTGTCTCAAAAAGAGACAAAACAAAATAGAAAAAAAAAAAAAATGTGGCTTTCGGAAAATAAATTAGTATCTCTAATCTTAGCTTATTTATCTGCAAAAGATGTGTACTATTATCTCTTCAGAGGTTGTTGTAAGGATTAAACGACAGAACAATGAACAGATTAAAGCATGTATATATTCTGTTTGCATTTAAAAAAAAACATGTCCTTCTTTATTCATTTATCAGCGGATGGACATTTGGGTTGTTCCCAAGATTTAGCTATTACAAATTGTGCTGCTGTAATCATGGGTGTACATATCCCACTGCAGTATGATGTTTTTAATTCTTCTGAGAAGATACCCAGAAAGAGAATTGCTGGCTTGAATGGGACCGCTAATCCTAGTTTTCTTTTAGGAAAATAAAAGACAATAAAATGATATAGAATCTCAAAACAAGATGACAGGAATTAATTATTATTATTACATTACATATTGTTATCTTCAAAGGAATTGCTTAGTTTACCAGATATAGTCATGTAACATTGGCAAGACTATGAAATAATATGAGCACTGACTGTGCCTTTCACTGTATACAAAGTAATAGTAAAATTATCAATATATATATATATATATATATATATATATATATATTTCTAACTTTTTATCTCCTTCCCCTATTGCAGAGATTCTTTCCTTTTTGAGCAGTTTCTTTCCTTATTATAATGTCTATTGAAACTTTTGGATCTTATTTCTGCTTTCAGGCTATTATACTAGGGAGACAATATGAGTATGATCTCAAGTTACATCCACTCACCTGGTCTCAAGTTGTCTTTCATTACAGCTGAGTAATACTCCATTGCATAAAAATGTCACATCATTTTTATCCATTCCTCAGTTGATGGGTATTTGGATTGTTTCCAAGATTCAGATATTATAAACTGTGCTGCTGTAAATGTGAATGTACATATATTGCTGGGGGTATGATATTTTTAATTCTTCTGGGAAAATACCCAGAAAGGTAATAGCGAGGTCAAATGGAACCTCTAATCCTAGTTTCCTGAGTATTCTTCAAACTGATTTCCACAGTATTTGTACCAGACTATACTCCCCGCAACAGTGGAGAAGATTCTCGGCAAGACTGGCCATGTTTGTATTCATCATATCTGCTTGTCCAGCCATCCAGAGAGGAGTGTGGTCAGAGGGGAGCCAGTGTGTGTGGGGTATTCACATCAGCCAGGACTCCCAGCACACCGTCAGATCTTGTCCTTTGGTCTCAAGTTGTATGGGTGGAAAATGATCTTTGCTTGTGCTAATCTAATAACTTCTAATATTAGAAAATGAGCTGTAAAACCAAGCAAGAGTGTCTCTTCCAAGGTTACAAAGTCATCTTGTCTTCCATATTGTCTCCTTCAGGACCTGGCACTATCTCACTGGCAATCATATTTCTATGTAATTGAGCTGCCTACAATATTTTCATCAGGGAAACTGGCTTATAGCTCTGTTTTGCTTGGGCCTTTTGCTGGTTTTGGTGTCAGGGTAATACCTGCCCCCAGCAGTGAGTGTGGGAGTAGTGCTTCCTTTCCCATTTCAGTAGAGTCTAAGGAGTACTGGCATTAAATCTTCTCAAAATTTCTTGTAGAATTCATCAAGTTTTGTGCTTTTTTGGTTTGAAGTTCACTTTGTCTGCAAACAGAATAGCTACCCCTGTTTTTTTCTGGGTTTTGTTGCATGGAAGATTAATTTTCATCCTTTGATTTTTTTCATTCCATTAATTTATTTTTGAGCTAAATGTATGTAGCACATTGTTGGATATTGTTCTTTGATCCACTCTGCCAGTCTGTTTCTTTTAATTGGTGAATTAAATCCATTCACAGTGGTAGTTATAACAGATACGTATTGGCTAATTGTTTTCATTGTATTTTCCGGCTCTTGGTTCTGTTTTCCCCCTCTGTTGAATTTCTTGCTCTGCCTAAAAGTTTCTGTCTACTGTTGCTCTTGGAATTATGGCCATTTTTTTTCTCTGACTAGAATATTTTTCAGAACCCTTTTTAGGGCTGTTTTAGTGGTCATGAATCTCTTTAGATTTTCTTTGTCATTATTTTTCTATTAATTCTGAAACAGTTTTTCAGGGTACATCAACCTAGGTTGAAAATTGTTTTCTTGCAGAACTTGTTTTCTTGCAATTGCTTTAATCTGCTGGCAGGCCCCCAACCAACCCTTTTATTAGAATACTTAAAGTCAAGTATACAATACATCTTTATTATTTTATTTTTTATTAGTACACGTTTGCATTATATTACTTCTGTGCAGCTGTAAGTGTGTAAATAACACACTTAATTCCTTTGTAAAATATTCTTTCTCTTCCCTCCCTCTGCTCTCTCCATCTATGGATCACCCTATCATGTCAAAAAGATCTCCCTACTTCCTAATGTCTATGTTTTATCTTGCTCTTAATTTATAATTGTGATATAAGTGAACCATGAGATATTTACACTCATGGGTCTAATTTATTTCACTTAACATGCTGTTGAGGTGCATCCATTTCCCTACGACTGACTTAAGTTAATCTTTCTTTGTGATAGATAAGTATAATATGCCCTTCTATGTAAACACACATTTTCTTCATCCATTCGTCCGTTAATAGACCTGTAGGCTGCCTCTGAGAGTTAACTATTATTCCAAGATTCACCTATTTAGCTCTCATGAATCATGCTGCTACACATCTTGATGCAATTATCACTTGAGTTTGATGTCTTTAACTCTTTCAGTAAGACGCCTAGAAGTCAAATAGGTGGCTCAAATGCAATATCTAGGTTTGTTTTTTTAGGAATCTCCATATTAATTTCCAGGGCGGTTGTATTAGTCTACATTCCACCAATAATGGACTTTAGCCTCCTTTTTCTCCTGCAGCTTCATAAGCATTTATTATTGTTTGATTTTTAATGATGGCCATTCTTTCTGGAGTAAAATGAAATCTCAGTGTTGTTTTAATTTGGATTTCTCTAACAGTCAAGAATGTTAAACATTTCTTCTTGTATTTAATTGTCATCTGTATTTCTTTTGAGAAATGTCTATTCATTTCACTTGTCTGTTTATTGTTCGGGTCTTTCTGGGAAGGTTTAAATTTTGTGAGGTATTCATATATTCCAGGAATTAGTCTTCTCCCTACAAGATAGCTGGAAAAAAGTTTTCCCACTGTGTAGATTGCCTTTCACTGTGTTGGTTGTTTCTTTTGCTGTGTAAAAGCCAATTAATTTGATATATTAGTATTTATTGATTCTTGATTCCTGTAAATTAGGGTTCTGGGTAGAAAGTCCTCGCTTATGACTTTAAGAGAAATTGTATTTTACCTTCCAGAAGGCTAACTACTTTATTTCTATATTTTGTTCTTCTATTTTGGTTATAGTTTGGCACATAGTAAGACACATGGGTCTAGAGTCAATCTTCTCTGTGTTAACAGTCATTTGAAAAGGATATTTCTCCTTCAGTATATGGTTTTGGCCCCTTTGTCAAATGTCAAATAATTGAACATGTGTGGAGTTGTTGAGGCATCTTCTGTTCTCTTCCATTGATCCTCATGCCTGTATTTGTATGTGTATCATGCTGTTTTTTGTCTTTGGTTAGTTTGTGGGTGTTTTATTACTGTATCTTTGTAATAGCTCTTCAAGTATGGGATTATGATACCTTTGACTTTGCTTTTGTTACCCAGAATTGCTTTTACTCTTTTTATTTTCTTTTATTTTTGTCTTATTAAAGTACAAATATCAATGAGACGGTTTTAAGATTCCTTGACAAGATGGATTTGATAAACTAATACATTGCAAACTGTTTTCATAATGTTTTGGTATCATAGAAGGTGTATACATGATATTATACTTACAGACATTATTATACCGTATGTGTCTTATCAGTAAATTAAGAGTGTAGCTGTTTGCGTATCTTATTTTTTATACCTGAAGTACATCAAAGATTCAATAATTAATACTTTCTACCTTGTTATTTTCCTAGTGGTTGTCTATAGTACTAGAAGCCGACATAATATCCTGTCCAACCACCATTAGTGCAAATCTTGTCTCTCATAGAATTATGTATCTATTATGGCATTATCTATCCCAACTGCACTGTCCATACACACACATCATGATTCTTCCTTTCTATACCCCTTCCTTTATCTACACCTGTCAAAGATGGGCACTCCATTGTCATTCAACTAATTTAGGTGCCTGAACTTGACAACACAATCCAACACAGCCCAGCATTCCACAACAATAGTGAGTTATCCGAAGAAGTTGTCGACCCTAGCCTGCTTTTACTCTTATTGGTCTCTTTCGGTTTCATATGAATAATACTCTCTAAAATTTGTTCAGCTTATCACCAAAACTGGGTCCATGATCAATATTTATCCAAATCCTCAACTTTCCAGCCATTAGTAAATATTCTTCTTGCTTTATGACTTTAATTTTTTATGATTTTCATATAAGTGTGATCATGCACTATTTGTTTTCTGTGATAATTAATTTACCGTGATGTTTCCAAATTCCCTCATGTGGTCACAAATATGAGGATTCCATTCTTTCTTAAAGTTGAATGGTTTTGCACCAAGTATACATTCCACATCTTTATCATTCTTATATCAATGAAAACTGAAGTTGTTTATCTTGGCTATCTTGAATAATGTTAAAAAAAAAAAGAGAGCAAAAGTCTCTTTTTGGTTTTATTTCCATTGAATACATATTTAGTAGTGGGATTTCTGGATCATATTGAAATTCTATTTTTAATTTTGTGAAAAACCTGCATACTATTTTCCACATTAGTTGTACTACTATACATCCCCTCCAACAGTGTACAGGGCTTCTCTTTTCTCCACATACTTGCAAGTACTTGTTGTCTTTTTTTCTAATAATCATTCTAACCTGTGATGATAACTCACTGGTTTTGATTTGTATTCTTCTGGAGTTTTAAGAACTCGCCTTCATGTTCTCTAGAGCTTCGCTATTGCTTGAACTCATTTCTTAATGGCTGTATGACTAGCAATCTGGCTCCTCACTAACAGTCAGCCTGAAGGCGCCCTCAATCCCTAGAGCTCACCCATCCTGTATGACATAGCCATTACCACAGGTATGCCAAAAAATGGCTGCTTGTTTCTTTCAGGTCAGCAGGAGTCTCTCACTCCAGTCTGGTAAGGCAAAGTCAGCCAATAACATATAGTGTTAGGAGTGGCATCCCATGACCTTTATCATATTCTGTTAAAGAGAAACAAGTCACAAATTCCTTCCACACCCAAAAATAGGCAACCATACCAGGGAATGACCAACTCAGGTTTGCCATAGCAGTCAAGAAAAACCTTCTGAATAAATACTTAGGCTGCGATCTGAGAAACCAGGAAAAGACAGCAATGTTTACTCTGTGATCCTCCCCTCAGGGCTCTCTGGACTGATGAGTGTTTCCCCACTGCTGGGAGCATTTCTGGCCCAGTGCTCTCAGTTATTAGTCCTCTCCTGACATTTTTTTTTTCACTAAAGGGAACGTCTTGCTGAAGATCACACCCCTTCCCAGAACATCTTATATTCAATAACTATTAATGATGAAGAACAAAGGCCTGATCCCCTCGACCCAGCTCCTGACAACTCTGTAGAGTTGATGCAACTTCAAAGATCCCTGTCTGGCTACCTGAGGACTTTTAAAAGTGGTGTTTGAGTACAACCTCTAACTTTATCTAATCCTGCTTTCCTCTCTTGCACAACGTTGACCCGAGAGCACTGCCTAATAAACTCCCTGCATCCCAATTTCTCCTTCAGAGCCTGTTTCCTGGGAAACTGAACTGCAGCCCTGACTGTGACATGATTAGGGTTATGAGTGTTCCAGGAACAAGATGCTGTTAGTGGGGAGGCTTTTCAAAGAAGAAGGATGAGCAAGAAAAGAAGTTGAAATTAGAGTTAAATTGTACCAAATAATGGGTACAGTTGAGGTCAGAAAGTAAGGCTAGAGAGGAAGTTACCATTAGGCAAATAAACTAGTGTTCGAAGATTTAATTAATATAATGAAAAACCATTTATATTTTATTTCAGAACTAATATTTTATTTATTGATTGATTGATTGATTGATGATTGATTGATTGATTGTGGCTGGCTCAGTCTACCCTGTGGGCAGGGCTGGCATGGCATGTGGTGCCAGGGATTGAACTGTGGCCTCTGCATGCTTGCCTAAGCTTGCCTAAGCAGGTGCTTCAGACCACTGAGCTGTCTCACCAGCCCTGAGAACTAATGTGTTAGACATCACTAAAACCAATCAAAATTAAGATGAGGGAAAAATATTAAGATGCAAAATAGCTCAGTGGACTAAAGTGCCTGCTTAGGCAAGCTGAGGCAAGCATGCAGGGACCAAGGTTCAATCCCCAGCATCACATACCATGCCAGCACTGCCCAGGACATTTTAATGTATTCATAATAACCAAATACGTTTTTAAAAAACTGAAAATAAATTAAGATGAAGCATGCAAATATATATTTACCCAGAAAATAAAGATTTCTAGAAATGGAAAATACTAAAATTTCTTTTACCAATACAAAGAACAAGTAAGAAGGCTGATCAAAATTTATTGTAATTTATCATCTTTAACAAGAAACCAAATTGTGATAAATCTGCATTTGAAAACCTATTAGTGATATCATCACATGCAATTAAAGGCAGCATTTTTTTAATTTTTTAAAAATAGTATTTTTAAAAAATTATCTACTTATTTGATACAATGTCTCACTATGCAGTTTGGACTCGTAGTGATGCCCCTGTCCCAGCCTGCTCAGCGCTGGAATTGTAGACATGTGCCACCACACTCAGTTTTGGTGGTCTGCACAACACCTAGGGTTCCAGGGCCAGCACAGCATATGATACCAGTGATCGAACCCAGGTCCCAGTGCTTGCCAGGCAAGTGCTTAGGCACCTGAGCTATCTCCCCAAGCTCAATTTTATTTTTTTTAATTTTAAAGGGAAAAAAGATAAACTTAAGAATGAAACTGAGTTTCAACACAGGTTATTAGGACCGTTGCAATAGTTAATGCATTGTGTATTGTTATTTTTGTAACATTATGCAGAGAACAAGATAGAGGCATGACATCTTGTCAAAACAATATTAGGGGCTGGGGAGACAGCTCACTGGAATAAGCACTTCCCTGGCAAACACAAGGGCCTGAGTTCAATCCCTGGTTCTGCCAAAAAAAAAAAAAATATTAACACAGACTTTATTTCATTGAACTAGGAAAAACTTGTATAACTATCTTAACTATCTTGTACATAGTTATATATGTACATATATAGATATTTTTCTTTTTCCTTTTATTTTTCTTTTTCCTTTTCTTCCTTTCCCTTTTACACCAACAGCTTTCTTTCTTTCTTTCTTTCTTTCTTTCTTTCTTTCTTTCTTTCTTTCTTTCTTATACCTTTGGCACAAGATCTAACTGTGCAGCTCAGACTTGTTGCGATCCTCCTGTTTGCAGCCTCCCCGGTGCTGCGACTACAGGTGTGCACCAGCACACCTGGTCTCCATGGCAGGCCTAGCATGCCCAAGGGTGGGGCCAGTGCAGCACGTGGTGCCTGGGATCAAACTCTAGTCCCTGAGCTTGCCAAAGCAGGTGCTCAGTCTGCTAAACTGCCTCACTGGTCCCAGTTTGTCTTTTCTTTGAACAAGTTCTTCCTAATTCTCGATATCTACTATATATCTCAGATCTTATTTACTTGTTTGGTGTCTTTCCAGTAGTGAGACAATATCATTACAAGTGTATCTAATTTATTTCATTTATGACTATGGTCTTTAACTGCATCCATTTACGTATAAAAAATCTTAAATTTACCCTTCTTTAGGGCTGAGTATAGAAACACCACACATTTTTTTTTCCACTGCTCAGTTGATGGGAATTTGAGATATTGCCAAGATTTAGCTATTACAAACTGTGCTGCTACAAAGCTGGTTGTACATATATCTCTGGGACATGATGCTTTTAATTCTGCTGGAAAAATACCCGGAAAGGGAATAGATGGGTCTAATGGGAACTGTAATCCTAGTTTTCTGAGGAGCCTCCACACTGATTTCCAGTGTCTGTATCTGTCTATACTCCCACCAGCAGTGGAGAGCAGTCCCTTTTTTCCTTACATCCCCTGCTATGTTTGTTATTGGTTGATTTTTTTTACAATAGCCATTCTTACCAGGGTGAGATGGAATCTCAGTGTTGTTCTAATTTGTATCTCACAAATGATCAATGATGTTGAACATTTTTCATATATTTATTGCTGTTTGTATTTCTTCATTGGAGAAGTGTATATTCATCTCAGATGCCCATTTTTGAAGTCTTTGGATTTTAGGATATTTTTCCAGTTCTTTGCATGTTCTAGATAAATCTTTTGTTTTTGAAACAACTGGCTAGAACTTATTCCACTCTTTGGGTTGTCATTTCACTCTGTTCATGATATATTTTGCCATGCAAAAGCTTTTTAATAAGTTTAGATCATATTTGTTCAATCTTTGAGGTATCTCCCTTGCAGTCCAAGTTTTGTTCAAGAAGTTTCTGTCTATGTCTTTAAGATTTCTGCCCATTTTCACTTCCTATAAATTGTGTTTCTATTTTAATATTTATATTTTTGATTTGTTTTGACTTTAGTTTAGTGTATGGTGACAGACACGAGTCTAGTTTTACTCTTTGACATGTGGAAAGCCAGTTTTTCTAACACCACGTATTAAAGAAACCATCTTCCAGTGAATGTGTCTGGCTCCTTTATCAAAGATAAGGTGGCTGAGTGTATCTGTAATTATTCCAGCATCTTCTTCTGTTGCACTGATCCTCAGGCCTATTTCTTTTTACAGTACCATGCTGATTTTATCACAGTAACTTTGTAGCATAATATCAGGTCTTGTATTGTGATGTTCCCCCCTGCCTTGCCTTTGTTGCCCAGAAATGCTTCTGTTATCCTGGGCCTTTTCTTTTTCCAAATGAATTTTAGTAATGCTTTCTCTACATCTATGAGGTATGTCGATGGTCCACAGAGCATTTTTGAACACACAAGTTCTTTCTAAACAATGCTAAGACTGCTGACCCACTAAATACAGGACTCTAATATAAGGTTCAAAAGAAAACTTAAAATCCATGATGTTCAGTCCTTTCAAACTGTACAATATAAGCTTGAGAAAGTGAGTCTTTTCTCTGCAAGGTACAAGATGAAGAATGCTCTACAATAGAAGGCATGTACACTTTTATCAACAATAGGTACCCTTAAAGAGCAGAAGAATCTGACACAAAAGCTGTTTGAGAAGTGTTACTGGAAGACTTTCATTCTCTATTCCATTTTTTTCTACTTAAAGACAATTTTAATAGCTTGCTTCTTCCCTATTTGACAAGACATATTGAAATTTAACCTTGACAGAAGTGAAACTGCTGTCTCATTGTGTAGGATGCTTCTTGCCAAGTGTCACTAGCAATTTAAGATTCTTTCTCAAGTGTAAAGGTGGGAAATTTCATAAAGAGAAGTCAAATATTAGATTTCTGGAACTTAAAATGGAATCATACTAAAATTTCAACAAATTCCCCACATACACTACTTCAGTCATTCAAGTGACATGCATATATGATTCAGATGAATCTTAATTACTTTCAACCATATAACTAATGAATCATAGCATATAAACACATGGATGAAAAATACTTATTAATTCATCAACTTGCTTTCAGAACTTTTGTAAAATTAACTTTAAATGAAGTTGGCATTTATTAATGATGAGGGGGAAAACTAACCTATGTGTAGAATTTTTAGTGAGGATTGTCATAGATATTACCTTTACCATTAGAAAAATATGATAAAGAAATAAAAAGTTCAGTGACATGAAATAGTGTATCCAATATCATATAACCAGGAAATGGCAAATGAATACAATTCTGCACTTTCCAGGTTTCATAGAAATGAACTACTCTTCACCACCCATGCCAGGATTATTAAAAAGCAGGCCACTTCCTTTTGCTTCCACTGGAATCTTAGGATACCATACTAGATAGAAAACTAAAGGTGCCTGTTACATATCAGAAAAAGTCAGCCTTTACACATTTACAGTATGTAAAGAAATAATAAATATTTCTATTGCAGTGCTATAGAAATATTTATTAGAAAGTAGTCTCCATGCTAATTTCAGCATCTCTATTTAACAATAACCTCTTTTCTAAATATCTTCTGTTTAGAAAAGCTTCTAAAGCAGGATAAATGCTATTATATGTGAAAGATGTAACATGTGTGTTTAAATGTATATCACTGAGTAGGAAAAAGCTATTAACTATAAATAGTCACAAGGGAACTGAAACTGTTTTAAACTGGATTTTGATGAAAGTTATACAACTATGAAGTTACTGAACTTGCTGAATTATACTCGTACAATGAGAATTTTGTAGTATTTGTTACACTTCAATAAAGCTGTTAATAGAAAGAATATGGGGCATGTATATTGCTATTAAATAGGAATAAATGAGACTACCTGAATTGAATGGGAATGGGAATATAGGAGCTGAAGAAAAAGCATAGCAAACAAGTGGTAATAACCTTACTCATTTTGTGCTACCACTCCAATTACACTGTACCATGGTAAAATGATCATTTAAATTCATCATCACAAGTTCTTAATTTTACATTCCCATGAGAAAAAAACATGCATAACAAGGTAAGTAATTTATCCAGAGCACATAATTCATCTCAGAACTTAATTTCATACTTACCATTAGAAATATACTTCCTTTGGTAGAATAAGTGTTTCCCTGTTAAGCACAGGGTCCTGAGTTCAATCCCCAGTATCACAAAAATAATAAATAAATAGATATAAAAAATAAAAATATACTTCTTGCATTCAAGAGAAAGTAAAGTTTGGGCCTGGGGAGCTAGCTTGGTAGCATAAGCACTTGCCTGGCAAGCTCAAGGACCCGGGTTCAATCCCCAGTACTGCATACTGTGCCAGTCATGGAACTCCAGGCACACCATGCAGGCCCGAAGCAACGTGTGGTGGCACATGCCTGTAATGCCAATGCTGGGAAGCCCATGACAGGAGGATCACTAGAAGTGGAAACTGTAACTAGACCTTGTATCAAAAAAGAAAAATAGAAAGTAAATTAGTACCTTTTTGTTACAAAGTATCCATTCAATAAACTTTAGTGACTTAGTGGTATGTAAGACATGGCTTGCCATCTAATACTCATGATTAATCTCATGAAGTAGAAAAATTATAATCATAATTTAATTTGGTTTTTTTTTAGACCTTATCAGTCCATGAGGAATGTATTTGTTAATGCCCTCAAGATAAACAAAATGAATAGGATGAATGGATGGACAAATAGGAGGCTAGACATAAGTACGTAGACAGACAGACAGACAGACAGACAGACAGACAGACAGATAGATAGATGCATAAAAATGTATAGAAAGAAACATACTTCAGAAATTGGTTCATAGGATTATTGAAACTGAGAAATTCCATAATACATTGTCTGTCTGCCAACTGGAGAACCAGAAAAGTTCATGATATACATTCAGTCTGTACCGAAAAACCTGAGAACCAGAAGCACTGCTGCTTGGGGAGGAAAAGATGGATATTCCAGCTCAAGCAAAGAGCAAGCTCACACTTCATCTGCTGTTTTTCTTCTATTTGGCCCCTCAAAAGATTGAATGATGCCTGCTCATGGTAGTGCAAGTATAACTTTTTTTTATGGAGAGCACTCGTTCAAATGCTAATCTCTTCCAGAAACATACTCACATATATACTAAAGACAAACAAAATTCTTCCTTCTACAGCGGAGAATCTGTGTTTTCATTCCCTTGGATATTAGAAGTCCAGGTTCTCAGTCTCTGAATCTGGTACTTGTAAATTAAATAATTCTGATTCTTAGGCCTGCCCTGACTCAGAGGTCTTCAAACTTGGATTGAAACATATTTCTGTTATCCAGTTACCTGAACTAACTTCCCTAATAACATCTATCTATCTATCTATCTATCTATCTATCTATCTATCTATCTATCATGTGTCCATTCATCCTTTCTAGAGTTTTTCCTCTCTGCAGAACCTTGACTTATTCTTTGCTATGAGTCTATCACCTGCCTAAGAGACAGGGCATAATTTTTTGACTACTAGGACTTTTTATACTTGCTGTAGTAAAATAATAACCTTTTTAAATATCATATAAAATAATTATAAATTGCATACACATGTATTCTATAATGCAAGCTTTGTGATCATAAATAAACCAAGCCATAAGTGTCTACCCAATTCTCAGCATTTGTAATTGTTTAACCAATCATATCTAGTTTATGAATAAAATTTAAATTAAGGTTTTTTCAAATAATATATTATATTTATGACTGAATTAAAGGTCAACAAAAAGTGAATCAAATACATCCTCCTTAAATGGATAAAAACATTGAAATAAAATCTATGCTTTTTTTTTTTTTGGTCTGTTTTCCTTGATGGTAAAAGAGAAATTCACAGATGTCAAGCACCTCACTGATT